>JAPKLW010008548.1:0-13222 GCA_026898455.1 Plectranthus barbatus | reverse complement strand
TGGCGACTGGCTCGTCAGCTGGTAGCTCAAGACTTAGAATATTTTTAGCCTTGTTTGCACAGTTATATCAGTTTTCAGATATACACCAGCACTTGGGTGCTGGGTTTTAAATCAGTATGAAATGCAGAAAGCTGATAAAAGACAAAGGATTTATAGTGGTTCGATCAACTGATCTACGTCCACTCTCCAGTCGTAGCACTGGAAATTCACTATAGAGTAATCAGGTACAAGTTGCCTACGATCTATCTCTAGCTGGTGCGACCCTTGTCCACCACTTCGCTAGATCAACCGCTCCCGGTCTTGTTTCCTTCTTCAACTCTGATCAGCTGGTGGAGTGCGAGCACGTCACTTCAACCTCCACAGCTTCACTGGGTGTTTAGTTCTCCCAAGAACGTATCTTCTCAATACGGCAAAAGCCCGTAATAACTCAAGTGCTGGCTGGCACAAGAGCTGCTGTGAACTTCCTCAGAAGAGAAAGAACACCAAAGAGATCAGTAACTTACAAGCTGGAAGCTTGAAGTCTCGTGTTTGAATAAATCAACACACGGATAGCCTATAGAAAGGCCTCGAAAGTGTTTTGCTTCTACTTGCTTGAGCGTAATAAATTTGCAGTCTTTCGGTAGGTGAAGAGTATTGAATGTTGATGGATCCCAGGTATTTATAGCCGAGGGATCCGATTCAAATCTTCTAGCCGTTTGGACACATCCGGAAAAGGTCTCTGTCCTTGCATGTCCTTCAGACGGCGGCAGGTAGGAATTTCCGGAAAGCGCCATGCTTTTGTCCACTTTATCTGACATTGATCTCTTTATGTCAGAACGGCACTATTCGTCAGTACGAGGAATCGAGACTGGTGTCTTGAACTGATAGACTTTAAGGTATCCTCCCTTAAAGTCATACTTTGTCAGTTTATTCCTCAGACGAATCTTCTTTTTGTCTCTAAGACTCTGGGAGAGAGAATCTGGAATTCTGCTGGTAACATCCGACTGGTAGATCATTCTGGTGATCTTGTGCTGGCAGTCCCTGCTGGTGACTTTGCGCTGGCACAATCTAAGTCTACCAATATGTCTGATGTTAACCCTTTTCTTGGAATCTCCCATGACTGGTGGTTTCACCGCTGGTGAATAGTGTCAGTGAGAACACGTATTCTGCTGGTAGGATTTGTCAGCCGCCTGCTGGTGAAATCCTTCCCAACTGGTGAACAGTAACCAGTCATTAGCTCTTCTCATGCTGGTGAACAGTGTCAGCACGAGTCTTTGTCAGCCGCCTTAGGATGAGACTTTCCCAACTGGTGAACAGTAGCCAGTGGTAAGCACTTCTCATGCTGGTGAACAGTGTCAGCATGAGTCTTTGATCAGCTGCGACTTACAACTCAAAAGACCTAAACAGGACTTTACATTTGAGAACTAGAGCTATCTAGAGACAACTGACGCTGGTAGGACTTAGGATTTGATCCACCAAAACACCAAAACTACAATCTAAACAAGTAGCTACTGGGGAAAGGAAACTTAGCCAAATTTCCCAACAATTTCCCCCTTTTTGGTGCGATCAAAGCCTAACCAGCGAGCACTCAGCTGATGAGGAAAGTTACAAAGTATTTCAGGGTTTTACAGAATAAACCTATCAGATCTAAACCCATGAAAATACTTCCTCACATCAGCTCTAACTAAAAATCTTCCCCCTCAAACCAGGAGAGATATTGCTCGTTTAAAATATGAAAATTGAGATCAGAGCAAAAAGATTTAAAGTGTGTGATACGAGTGCTGGTGCTGATTACACTGGAAGTGTAAGTTCAGCTGGTAAGTAAATACTTAGACAATTTGTTGGACAATGAGGAATTGTCATCAACTTGTCAGTAATCCTTTCATTAATGATGTAGCATTACATGTACAGGAAGGATAACTGACTAATCTAGCTGATAAGCATTTACTTACAACAAAATAGAGAAGCTAGACTATGGCTGAGAAGATGATCCTGGTGATTGAGTTCTGCTTGTGAGCGATCTCAGGATCTCAGTGAGCGCTGCCATATCTTGTCTGCTCTTCTCCCTTTCCTCAGCAGCAATTCTCCTCTCCTCTTCAGCTAGACGAGCTCTCTCTGCCTCAGCACTTGCTCGCGTACTTTTCCCCTCTTGGATCCGCGCCAAAAAGGAGGACACTCCAGCGGTTACAGACTCCATCTGCTGAGCAATTTCAGTGCGGAAGCTGGCAAAGCGCTGATCCATCCTGGCATCAATTAAGGCAATGAGTTGCGCAGGAGGATGGATCTCGGAGATTGGCATTGCTGAGACTTCAATGGAAGAGGAGGGCACATCAGGTGCGGAGGGAGCCATTGCTGGTTCAGATACAGCTGATTCTTCCATGGAGGCTGGCTCCTCCGCTGGCACTGCAGCTGCTGCTGGTTCCTCTACTGGTACATCAGCTGCTGCTGACTCCTCTACTGGTACTTCGACTGCTGGTACCTCAGCTGATTCCACCACTGGCACTGCTGCTGGAGCTGGCTGGACTTGTTCAGAACCAACTGTTGGGGCTGTGAATTCCACCACTTGCCAGTCCATGGAATCAGGGACGAGATCGCCCGAGACAATAGGAACAGGAGGGACGGCAAGGGTCAGCCACCAACCACGAGAGGGATCCTCCTCTACTAAGTGGTCTACCAGCAGAGCGCAGGCAGCTATGTCGAACAATATAGCATGGTAGGGAGGGATCCTCGGGAGGGTAACCAGCACTTTGAGGCGACGGAGCGCGTACGTCAGCTGGTACCCCCGACTGGTGACTCGAAACTGGAGGAAAGGTAACTTGATCCTTTTCAGTGGCGGGAGGCCGGAGCTTCCAGTCAGCTGCCTATACTCAGCGATTTTCAGCAAGCGGCGCTTGATCCTCCTTGTAGACAGCTGCTAGGGGCAATCAGGATCAGTGCCCATGAAGGCATGAGCCCACTCCTCCTCCGCTCTCCAGTAGCCAAGACCCAGCCTGGCATAGAGGACCGCCCGCTTCTCCACTGTCAGCAGGCGCTCGCATCGATCGAAAATCCTCCACCTCCGGAACTCCAGACATAGTTCCGGATCCACCCTCCAGAGTCTTCGGTAGCTGGATATCATTTCGTCATTGACGGCATTCTCCACCTCCGCCGTGATGTTTTCAGCATACTCATAGAGAGTGGAATTGAAGTATTCCACTGGCTGCAGGGGCAGACACCAGTCAACAATTCTTGAGGCATATACCGACTGGTGGGGGAGTCCGCTGAAGGGGATGATGTTGAATGCTGAAGGCTCAGGCACTCATGAATTTAGAAACGCCATGTCCCCGCGGTGCTCCCACCGGTGTACCCCTGTCACTCGCGACTGGAAGGCATCCTCATCAATCAGTTGATGCTCTTGGATGCAGAGCATGTAAGGTCGCCTGTCAGTACGTGCACGCCTAGCTGGTGATGTAGAGGATGTTGCTGGTCGCCCGGAAGTTGATGTCGAGGCATCTGTAGATCGGGGGCGACTGGCAGGACGACGAGCCTTATCATCAAGGTCTGGGAACAGATCCCTTGGCTCCATCCTCTGCACCATGGAGTAATGTGTCACCTCCTCAGCTGCCGCCTGCTCTGGCTCCTCAGCCCTTGGTTCCTCTGCATTCTCGGATTCAGAACTGACATCCGAGAAGCTCGCCAGTTTTACCGGGGTGGTCGCCCGTACTTCTTCTCCTCCACTGGCACCCCCTTGCGCGGCCAGTGGGTCTTCTTCACCTCCACCACCCCCTTGCGCGGGTGGAGGGACTTCAGCGACCTCCTCCTCCTGGTACTTATCCACAAGGGATAGTACATCCTCTTCAGCGCCCATTACCAGCAGGCGAGTAAAGGAGTCTTCTGGTAAGATCTCGCCTGGTGCTGGTGCTGGTGGCCTCGCACTTGTGGAGGTTTCGGGCACATCCCACTTGCCCTTGGCCACCTGGCGCAATTGTTCGGCCATTTCCTCCTGACGCCTGGCGTCGTGCTCAGCCTTGATCTTGGCAAATCTCTCATCACGAGCAGCCAACTCCGCCTCTCTCTTCTGCTTGGCAATCAGAGCTCGGAGCCTCGCCTTGGCCTGTTTCTTCTTGACGATGGAGGCGCCCTTCTTTTTCTTCGCCTGTTCCACCAGCCGCTGAGCCTGGGTCATAACCCTCTTGCGCTTGCGGGTCATCTTCTCCAGCGTCTCATCCTCAGTCAGTCCCAGAATGGACTTCTTGACTGGGATGGAGATCTTCCCAGACTCAGGGTCATATGCAACAGCTGACGGTGGCTGCTGGTGCTGGGAAGTCTTAGGCTTCTTGGTGACTGGCACGAGTTGTACGTCCCGTGGGTGGATACCAGTCGCCTCAGCCACCGCGCCTTCCATGGTGTCGAAGAGAGACTCCGTCTCCAGCTTCCTCTTCAACTCTGCTCTTGCCTCTGCTGTCAGCGGGTGAGCCATAACTGGTGCTTGCTCTCCCAGGTCTTCTGAGTCCTCCTCAGAAACGACCTCAGCAGGGTCCACTGCTGACTTCCCTTTCAGCCTGCGTGGCTTCTTGTAATCTGGGCGAGGCAGCTTCACCTTCGTGGCTGGTATGAAATCGGAACCAACCAGCTGTTCCCCCTGATCCACGCCATCACCCAATTCCATCTCCAGGATGTGGCTGATCCTCAGCCCGAAGGATACGGCGTGAGCAAACCTGCCGTCAGTCGGAACAGTGATGTTCCTTTCTACATTTTCCAGCAACCGGCCGAAGAAGAATTCAGCCCAGTTGCCCTCAACCCCGTCGACAAGCGCACACATCACGGAAAACTTGCGCAGGCTCAGCTCGGCGTACGATCCGACCTCACATTGCAGCATGCGCACCACAATATCGCACACCATCTGCCAATATTCTTCCATTTCTGACTTCCTCATTCCAGTCCGGAAGACGGTGACTTCTGGCTTCTTCCACTGCGCCCACCTCCTCCGGAATTCCACTGTATTATCCTGATGATACGTGGCCACTTCCTCTCCTTCATTCCTCAGTCCGAAGAGAGCGGCGAGGTATTCCGCGGTGACGGTGATCAGGTGGCCGAAAACTGAAGTGGTGAACGACTTCCTGTCGTCAGCAATGACCGCCCTAGCATAGAACTCCGCAACCATATGAGGGTGGAAGGTCGTGGGCGTCGTCGTGAGGTACTGACGGAGCTGTTCTCGATCAATCATCTCCATCAGCTCTTCGCCGAAATGTTTCTCGGCCAGTTTCTCATTCAAAATTTTCTCCTTTTGGACCTGAGCAGTCCTAATCTGCGCGTTAGAGAGCTGTCGCCTGGTCGCTGGCCTGTTCAACTGAACCAGTCGAGCGAACGGATAGGTGTAATCGATATCTTCGATCTTCACTATGCCAGTATACGTAGGCATATGAGCTTCAGCTACTGGTAGGTCTGGTGAACCAGACGAGGATGATGTAGATGTAGATGGAGGGTTATCAGCTGGAGGTTGAGAAGATGATGCCATGACTTCAGAAAGATTCAAGGTTCAGAAAAAACTCAAGGGAAGATGAGAGATTTTTGAAAGATATTAGGGTTCTGAAAGTAGGGAAACATAAAGGTTAACCCGAAGGAAGTGATCGGGTATTTATACTCGGGCCATGCAGGATCAGACGTCCAGGATCAACACTCAGCACGCGAGGATCGACGGTCATCAGCAAACCCGGTTCCCTGTGGTGACGTGCGCGGTCGTGCTGACGGGCGCCACGACGTAGAGCTGACGTGGCACGCAGCGATTGGTGTCAACCAAGCGTCGGACTGCGCAGACACTGTGCACATTAAATGTGGCATTAAATGCCGCATTAAATTCTGAGGACTGTACACGCTACTCGGATTTGAACAATCCCGCCTTTTCTGCGACAGCTGGCATAACTGGTCATCAGTAGCATATGCCAGTTGAACACTTCCCCCTGTCAGCATGGCCTCCTTACCAGTTGACAACTGATACTTACGACTGGCTCCCGAGTACTTGGATAAATTGAGAGCTGGGACTCAATTTCATCAGTCGTAGAAAATTCGCCAGTTGTCTGCTGACAACTTGAAAGATTGAAAGAATTGAGAGCTTGGACTCAATTCACTCCGCATAATCTTCTCTCCAAGAAATCCATTCCTCATCATCACTTGGAATTGGGAGCTGGGACCCAATTCTATTTCAACTGATGGTTTATGCTGGCAAATTGAAATGAGAGCTGGGACTCATTTCCTTAGACATTTGAGAGATAAGTTCCGCCAGTAGGTACCACTAGTGAGCTTGAGTTACCACTTAAATAAAAACAACTAAGAGCTTGGACTTAGTCGTAATCAGCGTCCTTCAGAAGATCAAGAACAGAATGAGAGTTGGGACTCATTCTTCCTCATCATTGGGGCTCACATCAATCTCCATAAGACCGAGTTTGATGCACAACTCCTTGAATCTTGCTTCTGGAAGGGGTTTGGTGAAGATGTCAGCCAGTTGATCTTCAGTTCTGATGTAGTCCACGCTGACATCCTTCTTCTCGACATGATCACGTATGAAGTGATGTCGAATATCTATGTGCTTGGTTCTAGAATGGTGAACCGGATTCTTCGTGATGCACATAGCGCTGTTGTTGTCGCAATAGATGGGAACACAGCCAGTGTCCACTTCATAATCCTCCAGTTGTTGCTTGATCCAAATAACTTGAGCACAGCAACTGGCAGCGGCAACATACTCAGCCTCAGTGGTAGAAGTAGCAACTGAGTGCTGCTTCTTGCTAAACCAGCTGATTAGCTTGTGTCCTAGAAACTGACACGTACCACTGGTACTCTTTCGGTCAATACGGCATCCAGCGAAGTCTGAATCTGAATATCCAATGAGTGTAAGCTCATCATTTATGGGATACCATATTCCAAGAGATTCAGTCCCCTTCAGATATTTTACTATCCTCTTTGCAGCTTCCATGTGTGACCTTTTCAGATTGGCTTAAAATCTGGCACACACTCCGACTGAGTACGAGATGTCGGGTCTGCTGGCTGTGAGATAGAGAAGTGATCCAATGATTCCTCGGTAGATGGTAGGATCAACTGATTCACCTTGCTCATCAAGAAATATTTGACAACTGGTGCTCATAGGTATTCTGAGGGACTTAGTTTTCTCTGGGCAATACTTCTGAATTAACTCCTTCGTATACTTCCGCTGGCTGATAAAAATTCCATCAGCTGACTGTTGGACCTGGAGTCCGAGAAAGTATGTTAACTTGCCCATCATACTCATCTGAAATGATGTCTGCATCAGTTGAGAAAACTTCTCGCAGAGAGTTATATTCCTTGATCCGAATATGATGTCATCTACATAGATCTGCACCATTAGCATGTCACCACCATCCTTGAGAAGAAAGAGAGTCCTATCAATCTTCCCTTTCCGAAATCCATTGCTGGTGAGGAATTGTGACAGCGTTTCGTACCAATCCCTGGGCGCCTGTTTCAATCCATACAGGGCCTTTCTCAGCTTGTACACTTTGGTGCCTATCTCAAAACCTGGAGGTTGCTCGACATAAACCTCCTCCTTTAGCTCGCCATTCAAGAAGGCGCTCTTCACGTCCATCTGAAATACCGTGAAGCCGTGATACGCTGCATACGCAAGGAACAGCCGTATCGCCTCCATTCTTGCAACTGGTGCAAAGGTCTCATCAAAGTCGATGCCTTCACACTGCCTGTAACCTTTGGCGACTAAACGAGCTTTGTTTCTGACCACGGTGCCATTCTTATCTCGCTTGTTCTTGAAAACCCACTTGGTGCCAATCACTGACTGATGTGATGGTCTCTCTACCAAGTCCCAAACATTGTTGCGAGTGAATTCAGCAAGCTCTTCTTGCATGGCATTAATCCAATCAGCAGATTCTAGCGCAACTCCTATGGAAGTAGGTTCCATTTGAGAAATAAAGCAACTTAGGAGCGCACTGCCGTGTCGAGTCTGGACTGAACCTTCCGGATCACCGAGAATAGCATCGGATGGGTGATCCCTCAGCCATTTGGGAGGACCAGCGACTGCTGGTGCCGGCTGTGAAACAGGTTCTTCTGTCCTGACGACTGGTGCTTCCACATTTCCACCAGTCGGAGCTGGAACTGCAACTGGCAGTTGACCTTCACCAGTCGGAACTGGAATTTCAACTGGTGGTTGACCTTCGCCAGTCGGAACTTCTTCATCAGCTCCACTGTCTGACTGGCTTCCTGAACCTTCACCAACGTTGTCAGTATCAGCTGGTACCTCCATTCCAGCTGGTTCATCGTTGTCTTCTGGCTCAAAGATTCCAGTCGGAATTCCCCCTTGATTTTTGCTAGATCCACTCAGGGAGATTGAGTGTAAGGTCTAAGCAAGATCATTTGCATCACAGACCCTCTCAGGTTGCTGATGGGCACCTGAGGTAACTGGTTGAGAAGATGATCCATTCATAGGTCTAGTCGAACCAGTTGGTTGAGCATCGGAAGAATTCCTGCCCAACTGGTCGTTGACATCCTCGACCTCTGGAACATCTTCAGCCAGTTGGCGTAAGGTCCTGCGCACTAAAGTAGCTTCATCAAAAACAACATTGCATGTTATTTCCACAAGCTGGGTAGTCTTGTTAAATACTCTATAGCCCTTGTGAGAGGGATGTCCATATCCGACAAACACACCCTCATCAGCCTTAGGCGAGAAAGCATTTAACTTCGACTTCCCATTATTATGGATATAACATGGTGAACCGAATGCACGAAGATGAGCTATAGAAGGCTTACGACCAAAATACACTTCGTAGGGAGTTTTCTGGAGTCTGTCGTTGATCCCTCTTCTATTCTGAGTGTAGCAGGCAGTCACCAACGCTTCTCCCCAGAAACTCTGTCCCAAGCCGGACTCAGCAAGCATGGACCGGACCGCTTCTTTCAGCGTCCTGTTCCTACGTTCTGCCAGTCCATTCTGCTGCGGTTGCCTTGGAGTAGATCTCTCATGTTTGATCCCGGCCTCCGCGCAAAAATCCATCAGCAGACTGTTGCAGAATTCAGTCCCATTGTCTGATCGAATTCGCTTTACCACAGCTTCTCTCTGTTTCTGAGCTTGGATGATCAACTCTGGAAGAATGATCTTCACCTCATCCTTGGTTCTGAGAAGCTTTACCCAGGTATAGCGCGAGTAGTCATCGACTACCACCAGCGAATATCGTCTTCCTCCAATGGTTTGCGGTGTTACTGGTCCAAACAGGTCCATGTGTAACAACTCGAGTACCTGACTGGTACTGGGGCAGACTGGCGACTGGTTCTTGAAGGACTTCCTAGTTTGTTTGCCTTGCTGGCAAGCTTTGCAAATTCCTTCCTTCTTGAACCCGCCCTTGGGAAGACCATCTACAAGATCATGCTTGGTTAGATAATTAATAGTTTTGAAATTTAGATGACTTAACCTTTTGTGCCACAGCCAGTTAGTTTCCATGGAACTGGTGGCTACAAAGCATGTATCAGTCTTCCCGCTTTGCCAGTCAACAACATAGAGACCTCCTTTCCTGACACCTTTCAGCTTGGTCTCGCCAGACTCTTCATTCTTGA
Organism: Plectranthus barbatus; assembly: GCA_026898455.1. Classification (NCBI taxonomy): domain Eukaryota; kingdom Viridiplantae; phylum Streptophyta; class Magnoliopsida; order Lamiales; family Lamiaceae; genus Plectranthus; species Plectranthus barbatus. Next base: position 3,682 of record JAPKLW010008548.1, on the reverse strand, counting down.
TCTGGCACCCTGATTTGTCAAACACAATGGTATAACCATTATCGCACAGCTGACTGATGCTCAGGAGGTTGTGCTTCAGATTGGTGACAAGGGATACATTCACAATTTTGACATCATCCTTCTCGATGCAGCCCGTGCTAATAACTCTGCCCTTGGAGTTATCACCAAAAATAACTGGGGGTCCTCTGACCTTGGTGAGCTCAGAAAATAAGAACTCCTCACCAGTCATATGAGCCGAGCAACCACTATCTATGATCCACTCGCTCGATCTCTGAAGCTGTGTTGCATGATCCTGTTCCTGCAAGAAAATGAAATTATTTAGGTCCCCGATCATCAGCGGGTCCTGCAGGGTTAGATCTCTGGATCATTCCTTTTGGAATCCAGACTTGAGTAATCTTCAGCTCGGTGTTACCCTTGCTGACATCACTTGTGGCCTTTCCCTTCCTTTTAAAATAATGCATGGATTTGTTTTTGGAAGGTGTGGCTGTGTGTGCGGTTCCTCTGGAAGTATTCTTCCTCCGAGGGTGTCGGAGATTTCTTTCCGACCGCTTGTGTTGCCTTGGTGGTCTCTGGAATTGTGGACCACGATGATTAGCCTTCCCAGCCCTTGAGAAAAGGTTTTGATTGGGCTCAGGCCTCCGATAGGTGTTCCTCCTATCGGGAAATATCCTTCTCTCAGTATTCCGCTGAGATTTGGATCCCTTGTAAGCATGCTGGCAACTGGCATACTTGTAAGGTTGGGCGTGGAATCTCTGGACAGCTGGTGCTGGCTGTCGGATTCCACTGGCAGCTGACGCTGACTTCCTTGCCTTAGAATATTTTGGCTTAGTCTGCGTCTTCGGGTATGCTGGCGTCCTGTCAGCAGAGGATCTTGCCAGTTGAGGATTTTGTCGTGATGACTCACCTATGTATCTGGTCTTATTATTCCTGTGCTGATCAGCCATACGGGACTGACTGGTTTTACCAGCTGGTGCTGATGCACTTACCAGTTTTCCTTTACCCTTTTGAGCTGTGAGTTCGGGTTGGTTTGTGCTCAAATCCTTTTCAAATCCCAACCCGGACTTATCAGAAGGCTTTCTCCAATGACTTAGAGCTGCTTCCAAGTCTTTTGAGCCTTTATTTAGAAAATTTATTCTATTTTCTTGCTCCAGAACGAGGTTGTGAAAATTATCTCGCTCAGTTTTTGTAATTTGAAAATTTTGGAGCAACTCAAAGTGAGTCTTTTTCAAAGTGGCTAGCTCTTCACTGACTGACCTCGATTTTTCAATCTCCTTGGTCAAAATAGAAACTTGATCTTTCAGCGAAGTATTTTCGCCAGCCAAAACATTCTTTATTTCATAAAATTTTAAAAATTCTTTTTGAAGAATGTCTATAGTGACAGCTTCTGAGTCGGAGCAACGCGACTCAGAATCGTCTAAACTGATAGAAGGCATGATATGCATTGGGGAAGCTGATGATTGTACCTGATCATCAGCTGCAAGTGCCACTTCACTGTCAGCACTTCCTTCAGCTGATTCCTCGCCAAAGGCTGCCATGAGTGCCAGTAGAGCTTCCTCTTCTGACTCCTCATCTGACGCATACTCCCCATCATCATGGTCGGGTATGTCAGGCACTTCAGTCCTGGTCAGCATAGCCTTGGCAACGGCCTTGGAGGCGCGCTCTTCAAAGAGCTTCTTTAGCCTTTCCCGCTCATTTTTGTCCACCTGTGGACATTCAAACTTTAAATGATCAGGGGATTGGCACTGGTAGCAAGCACGGGGAGCTCTCTTGACGAATTTTCCGTCAGTTGAGCTCAGAGATACTCCCTGCTTTGACTTGGCTTTCTCAAGAAGGACAGCCAGTCTTTTCATCTGTTGCTCAAGGTCAGCGATAGAGCTCTCGCTGTCTTTTGAGTTAGATCCCGATGTGGTTGGGATCTCTTTCTGCTGGTTGTGCTGGGCAGCAGGTCTGTCAGCATGGAAGGGCTTCTTGTGCTTCCATTTGAAGTCCTTCTTGACGAAGTAAGCTTCGTCTTGAGCTTTGATGCTGGGGGATCCCATGTTCCTGATGGCCTCATTCTTGTTCACCATCTGGATATCCCACTCGTGTGCCTGCAACTGAGCAAATAACTCCTTGGGAGTCATCTTGGATAAGTCCTTCTCCTTGAGAGATGTCGTCTTCACGAACCAGTCCTCCTTGGGCATCTTGGACAGGATCTTGGCATTAAGATCTTCATTTGAGCACTTCCTGTCCAGGGACTTTAGCTCGCTGACGATGGCGTTGAATCTCGCCTCCATCTCCTTGATGGTTTCTCCAGGCAGCATCTGGAAGGACTCGTACTTGTCCACTGCAACCTGCAATTTGTTGCGTTTCATTTGATCAGTTTCTTGACATAGACTATCAAGATAATCCCATACTCCCTTGGCATTGTCAAACTGGAGGGCTTCCTCCATCAGCGACTCTGGAAGAGAAGCCAGGATCAACTCGTGAGCAATGGAATCCAACTGATTCCGCTTCCTGTCCTCGGCGTTCCATTCGCCTTGAGGCTTTGGGATCACAGCAGCTGGACGATCTCCTAGCTGGTGCTGTATCATGGTGATCTCGATTGGCCCTTTCTCCAGCACATCTTTCATTTCCGGATGGATGCTCTTCAGAGAAATGAGCGACCTCTTTCGCCATATATCATGCTTCACAGTCTTGTAGTCGAGTAGCTTCGGATTATTCATCTTCGTGTACCTGAGCTAATCAACAGGCAAATAAAGGAGTGCAAGGAAACGTGGATCTCGGTCCTAAGCGACTCAGAAACAATCAGTCTCTAAGAACCGACTGCTCTGATACCACTTGTTGGTCCCGGATTATCAGGGTATAACTTAGCAGCGGAAAATGTGATTAATCGTTTCTTGCACTCTGCTGGTTACTCAGCTGACTGGGACCTTGTCAGCTGGTAAGTCAACTTGCACTCTGCGTACTCAGCTGAATGGCGACTGGCTCGTCAGCTGGTAGCTCAAGACTTAGAATATTTTTAGCCTTGTTTGCACAGTTATATCAGTTTTCAGATATACACCAGCACTTGGGTGCTGGGTTTTAAATCAGTATGAAATGCAGAAAGCTGATAAAAGACAAAGGATTTATAGTGGTTCGATCAACTGATCTACGTCCACTCTCCAGTCGTAGCACTGGAAATTCACTATAGAGTAATCAGGTACAAGTTGCCTACGATCTATCTCTAGCTGGTGCGACCCTTGTCCACCACTTCGCTAGATCAACCGCTCCCGGTCTTGTTTCCTTCTTCAACTCTGATCAGCTGGTGGAGTGCGAGCACGTCACTTCAACCTCCACAGCTTCACTGGGTGTTTAGTTCTCCCAAGAACGTATCTTCTCAATACGGCAAAAGCCCGTAATAACTCAAGTGCTGGCTGGCACAAGAGCTGCTGTGAACTTCCTCAGAAGAGAAAGAACACCAAAGAGATCAGTAACTTACAAGCTGGAAGCTTGAAGTCTCGTGTTTGAATAAATCAACACACGGATAGCCTATAGAAAGGCCTCGAAAGTGTTTTGCTTCTACTTGCTTGAGCGTAATAAATTTGCAGTCTTTCGGTAGGTGAAGAGTATTGAATGTTGATGGATCCCAGGTATTTATAGCCGAGGGATCCGATTCAAATCTTCTAGCCGTTTGGACACATCCGGAAAAGGTCTCTGTCCT
>JAPKLW010008547.1:0-13226 GCA_026898455.1 Plectranthus barbatus | reverse complement strand
CAAATGAGATCTTTCGCAAAGAAGGAGTATGCAAATCTTGTCAACAGAGAAAACAGACCAAATCATCGTTCAAAACAAATCCTAAAAAGGAGACATCACAAAGAGTTCTGGAATTACTTCATATGGATCTTTTTGGTCCAGTCACACCACCCACTGTAAGTAAACGTCTATATACACTAGTGGTGGTTGATGATTTCTCCAGGTACACGTGGGTACGTCTATTAAAGACAAAGGATGAAGTGAAGCTTATTCTGCCCGAATTGATTCTCAAGGAGCAGAACAGTAAAGAAGTTACTGTAAAGCGAATTCGATCTGACAATGGAACAGAATTCTGTAATGGAGTGCTGATGGATTTCTGTGCTGAAGCTGGGATATCACATGAAAAATCTACAGCAAGGACTCCTCAACAGAATGGTTTAGCAGAAAGGAGGAATCAGACGTTGATGGAAGCCGTTCGCTCAATGTTAGCAGACTCCAAACTTCCTGCTAAATACTGGGGTGAAGCAGTCATGACGGCCTGTTATACACAGAATAGGAGTGCTGTCACAAGCAGATTCTACAAGACTCCCTATGAAGTGTACCACGATCGTAAGCCTTTCATAACTCATCTACGTGCTTTTGGTTCTACATGTTATATTCACAATAACGGTAAATCCAAACTTAATACCTTTTCACCTAAATCTGACGAGGGTGTACTCCTTGGCTATGGACATCCCACTCATAAAGGTTATAGGGTATTAAATAAGATTACTGGCATTGTGGAAATAACATGCAATGTTATTTTTGATGAGTCTACCTTAGTGTGCAGTGAAAATAAAGGAGTAAAGATTAGCAATCATGAGACTAATGATGTCAATGATCAAACACTTTTAAATTCTTTTGAGAATATGAGTATTGATCCGACTAAGTCTATGAATGACTGCAATCCAAACGAGACGCACGCAGCAGGGGATCAAACTGCTGACCAGGCCAGTGATGCTAATGATCATGCTGAGGCCAAACCTTCACACATCATAACCAAATCAACTATCCTTGAAGTGATTGACGATGAAGACGACGAGGCAGCTCCAGATTCCGCAAGAGATGCTAAAGAATATGCTGATACAGTTACAATCAATGCTGAACCGTTGGAGGCTGTAGCAGACCAAACTGTAGCAGAACATTTGAATGCTGAAGTACCCACTGCTGAGATACCAGCCGCGGAGTTTCCCATTCCTGAGATGTCTGCTGCTGAAATACCTACCGAAGAGGTTCTTGATCATAAAGATCCTATAGCAGAAGTTTCAAATAATGGTGAAGGAAATGCTGACATTCCAAATGCTGAGCATCAGACAAATGACGAAAGGAATATTACAGCAGATGACGATCAAGAAGGAGCACCAGATGCTGGGAATCTAGCCCAAGTTAGACCTACTTGGTTACGCGCTCATCCTCCAGAAGGATTTCTTGGGAATGTTAATGATCCATTATTAACAAGGCGAGGAAATGCCAATGCAATGTTAGCTTGCTACATTTCAAGTGAAGAACCCAAGAAAGTCGAAGAAGCTCTGCTCAATCCCGATTAGGTGAATGCTATGCAAGAGGAGCTTGCAGAATTCACACGAAACAATGTGTGGGAGCTAGTAGACAGGCCAGAACATCAAAGTGTGATAGGCACTAAGTGGGTATTCAAAAACAAGAAGGATGAGTCTGGCACGGTTGTAAGAAATAAGGCAAGACTCGTAGCCAAGGGATATAGACAATGCGAGGGCATTGACTATGATGAGACGTTTGCTCCAGTGGCAAGACTGGAAGCAATCCGCTTATTTTTAGCATATGCTGCATATCACGAGTTTTATGTAATGCAAATGGATGTGAAGAGTGCTTTTCTAAATGGCGAACTCAAGGAGGAAGTCTACGTCGAACAACCTCCAGGATTTGAACATGGAAATCAAGTATACAGGCTCAAAAAGGCACTGTATGGTCTGAAGCAAGCACCAAGAGCCTGGTATGGAACCTTATCTAAGTTCTTGCTATCTAATGGATTTCAGAAAGGGAGGATAGATCAAACTCTCTTTCGCATCAAAGATGGAGATAGTATCCTGCTAGTTCAAATATATGTTGACGATATAATTTTTGGGTCAAAGAACCAAGATCTATGCGATAGATTCTCCGATCTCATGACCAGCAACTTTCAAATGAGCATGATGGGAAAAATGTCTTATTTCCTTGGATTGCAAGTTCAACAGTCCAGGGAAGGCATCTTCATTCACCAGAACAAGTATACTCGTGATCTTATTGCAAAGTATTGTCCAGAAAAGACTAAGAGTTTACGAATTCCTATAAGCACAACCTACATTGCTGCTCTTGAGAAAGAAGGAGAAGATATAAATCCTACTCTGTATCGAGGAATCATAGGGTCACTGCTATACCTCACTGCTAGCAGACCTGATATCTCCTATGCTGTTGGATTATGCGCAAGATATCAAGCCAATCCTAAGAAGACACACTTTGATACTGCTAAGAGGATTGTTCGCTACTTGAAGTGCACGGAAGGACTAGGAATCTGGTATCCAAGAGCCGATAGCCTCTCTTTAAGTGGATACTCGGATTCAGACTTCAGAGGATGCAAGATTGATCGGAAGAGCACCAGTGGGACGTGTCAATTTCTGGGACACAAGCTCATAAGCTGGTTTAGCAAGAAGCAGCACTCTGTTGCCACATCGACCACAGAAGCAGAGTATGTGGCAGCTGCTAGTTGTTGTTCACAGATTATCTGGATAAAACAACAATTGCAAGATTATGGAACTACTCCCGAATATGTGCCAATATATTGCGATAACAACAGTGCCATGTGTATTACAAAGAATCCTGTTCATCACTCTAGAACAAAGCACATCGATATCCGTCACCACTTCATTCGAGATCATCAGGAGAAAAAGGACATTGATGTCAAGTATTTATGCACTGAAGATCAAATTGCGGATATCTTTACAAAACCTCTCCCAGAGTCAAGATTTAAGGAGTTATGCATTAAATTGGGTCTTGTGGAATTAGACGAGACCTTGGATGAATGAAATTTGGTTTTCATTCTTTCTGGATTTCATGAAGATTTAATACTCGATATATGAAGATGCAGATAATAGAAAGATAACTCCTCATATATTAGATTGGTGGAAGAACGATCAACTTACACCCTTTAAAATTAAAGGGGGAGAAAGAGCGGATGGAAAACTAAGAAGGGAGGGGAGCATACATCAACATCAAAAGAAATAGAGATACATCAGATTAACAACAGTAGACGTCACATAGTACGGGGATCCCTTGGGAAGAAGTCGGATGGACGGAGGGTTGATCGGCCAACAGCAAGATCTGGAAAGGTTTGCTCCAGCAGCCAGCTAAGCTGCATCCCATTTGGCAACCCTGTGTTAGGCCAGCAGTTGACCACATCCTTCACCTGGTCAAACACAAGCTTAGCCCAATTTGCATGGAGCCATCCATCATCGACTACCATCATCGCCTGCCAGACACCCTTGGTGAGGGACAACTCTTCATCGGCATACATTCCGTTCACTATGTCGTTGCAAATGTCATACAGGATACCGTACTCAGGACGAAGACCTAGCGGAGACACCGTGGTGGTGAACTCGCCCCAATATCCTCTCTTCCAACGCTTCCAGCAAGAGTACTCCGGTGCCACATCACCAGAGCGATAGTCAAAAACAGAATTGTTCCCTTGAGGTAAACTGAAGTCTCGGGCGAAGGAATCAGCAGTCCATTTCACCAAACGGTCATTCAGAAAACCAAAGATGGACTCACCTTCCACTTGCGCTTGGCTGAAAAACTTCTGAAGCACCTCTTTATGGAAATGCTGAGGGGTAACCGTAACATACTTTTCAATTCCCGACGACACCAACTTTTGCACCACATTTGGAACCCTAGGATCGTTCGCATAGCACAGACGAAGGTTAGCTTCACAGAAGATTTGATTTCGCTTAACACTCAAAGGATCTGAAGGAGGGTATGGCGAATTTGGATTTGAGTAAGGCGAAGCAGGGAGTTCGCGGTGCAGCATACTTGAAGAAGGAGAAGACATTTTTTTGGAAAGGATGATTGGGATGAAGCAAAGAGATCCTGAAGCGTCGGTTTATAGACGGTTGAAAATCATCGTATTAATGACGATTTGATCCATCAAGAACAGTAACGTAATGATTCACTGCGTTGGAAACTCAATCGTCGCCTCGAAATGGACGCGTTGTGACGATAGGAAGTCACCAGTCTAATCAAGCGTATGGCTCGAGAATCACGATAACTCCTTCAGGGAATGGTGATTCACTACGATTAGATTCACATTATTTCATTTTAGGGTCTACCATATTCAGAATCAATCTTTATCACTTCCAGAAACCAGGATTATAGAGTTATGCTTGAAATAGGGATTAATGGAGTTTGATGCTGAAGTGGATGAATGAGTCCTAGCTCTCATTCTTTCTGTAAAGATATTCCTGAAAGATGATTGTTCATTATCATACTCTGGATTACAAACTCCGAAATTACAAGAAAAAAACAAATACATCATCAAATACAGCATATTCTTTCGCAAAGCTACAAAGGAGTCATATGAAGGCCAAAAGGAAGGAGAACTTCGAGCATTCCTCAACCACAATTTGGGAAATGAGCCCTCAAGGGATAGAAGTCGAAACCCATCAAAGGGATCCCTTCAGAGACCAGACGAGGAAATGACTGCTCAAGCAACCAACTTAGCTGCATGCCAGTTGGTAGAGGAATCTGAGGGAAAAGATCGATGCATCTCTTCACTCCATCGAAGAAGAATTCTGCCCAGTCAACATCTTTCATCTCAGCATCAATAGCCATCATGGGCCTCCAAATCCTTTGGTTCAACACATAATTTTCAGCTGGAACGCCAAAGGTGACATTGCTAACAACGTCAAAGATGACCCTGTACTCCTCCTTCAAATGCAAACACGATGGAGATGGTGAAAACTCATAGTCAGCAGACTGCCTCCACTCATTCCAATAACGGAACTCTGGAGCAGTCAAATGGTGGAAAACGTCCATAACACGAACTGGACCTCGAGGAAGGCCGAACTTCTGAGAGAACAGGGACGGAGTCCAGCAAACCACCTCATTGTCAAAGCAACTCCAGATAGCATTATCATCATTTTTACTCCTGTAGATAAAGCTTTGAAGAGCTTGTTTCTGAAACTTTGTCGGCATAGTTGTCAGAAATTGAGTCAGACAACTCTCGTGAAGAGCCCCCATCACGAAGTTGGGAACACGACAATTGTTACCATATTCAAAGAACAACCCCGATTCATGAAGAATCTGGTTGCGTGTGATAGACAAATCACTGGGTGCAATTGTAACATGATGCATTTTTGGAACAAGTAGGGAAGACGACGCTATATTTAAGGAAGAGGAAAAGATGAAGCTCAAGAAGACTAAGCGAAAGATGAAGTTTAGGGAGACAGATGAGATGTTCTTTATAGCCAGATCATGGCTCCATCCACAGAGAGAACACTCTTCCAAAACATCTTATCAAAATAAATTCAAATCCAGAAGAGCAGCAGTCGAGGAGTCTCGACAAAGGGGGAAGCGCCACCTGTATTGGTACAGCCACTTACGGCAAGTCCTTCTACCTGGATTTTCTGGCGCTCTATTCCACGAAAGCTTAAAGAGGATAACAAAGGATAACACAAATATTTTGATACAGACGGCCATCTACCGTCTTAAATGACAACACTTGATGATTGTGTGAGGAAAATGGTAATTCATACCAGACACAAAACAAGCTGCTGAGACGCGGACACTAGCACAGCAGAGACGAAGTATCAATTGGAATATTATTTTTCTTGGATTTCTTAAAGATAATGTTAACCATTTTGCAGAAGATCACATCTACAGAGGAACATTCACCATTCCTATCTATGACAGAAGAAAAGTGTGAAGAATTCATACATCTTTTCATTTATCAACTAGATGTCATTACAAAAACAGGGGAGAATTGGAGACTACATTTCAACATTCTAGGAGGAAGAAGGCCTAAACGGAAAGATGTCCGCATTTACAAGATTCATTGGCCCTTCTGCTAATTGAGGAAAACTCTGCTCTAACAACCAACTAAGTTGCATCCTGTTGAGTAGAGGCAAGGCAGGATAATATTCAACGCAATCTCGAACGCTGTCGTAGATGTACTTCGCCCAATCTACATCGGCTCCATCGTCAATTGCCATCATTAACTGCCATGTTTCCTTTGAGAAGAATGTATCGTCACAACACTCTCCCATCAACATATTATTGGCTACACGATAGAGCACCCAATAAGAAGTGCGCAGATCGTATGTAGAGACCGACAAAGAAAACTCCGACGACGGAAGACGCCTCCATTTATGCCACGCCGACCACTCAGGGGTAATATCTGTCACACGATGGCTGAAAACGGACCCAGGGCCTCTGAGAAGACCAAATCGACGAGAAAAGACGTCCGGTGACAAATAGACGAGTTTGCCGAGGAAGAAACCATAAATGCCATCTTCCTCCACAGAACAACTCTCTATGAATTATCGAAGAGTGTTTCCTTGGAAACGCTTTGGAGTAGCAGTAACAAATTGGGTTAATCCACTGCGATTTAACCTCGACATGATCATCTCTACCACTCTCGGAGTGTTATCATATAGAGAGTTCAAACCACCCTCATGAAGGATCTGGTTTCGGCGCAGCTCAAGAGATTGACCTGGTGAATCCATCTCGTTTCTTGAAAATTTATGTTTCAGGAAAATAGGGTTGTTGTGTCAACAAGGCTACTTACAACAGGGTATTTATAAGGAAAGATCTTACCTCATCTCGCCAGAATTGATCAGATTCAACCTACCAGAGTTATTATTAATCTGTCACCTTACAAATAGAAAGACGCCACGATAGATCGGTCAAAATAATTCTTGGAATACGCAATCGACATCGTCGCTTAATCTGCTAGAGATGAAAGCTCTGCTAGAGTTAACACATCTGCTAGTGAATGCAATTTCTGCTAGAAATGATAGCTCTGCTAGAAATAAGGCATCCGCTAGTGAATACAATTTCTGCTAGAGATGAAAATGCTGCTAGACATAGAGCATCTGCTAACAAATGAGATACATGCTAGAGTTGAAGTCTCTGCTAGAGACAAGGCCTCTGCTAGCAAATAGGATCTCTGCTATTGAATTAAGGTCTATGCTAAAAATAAATTCTATGCTAGACTTAATGTGCCTGCTAAAAGGAGGACACTCTGCTACCAACCATCACTCTGCTATGATCTTGGCAAGGTTATGAAACGAATGATTCACAGGGAAACTATCAAGAAGAGGCTCGATATTGAATGCAGTTATATAAGTCTGTCAAGATTAAAACGACATTATCTTCTATACATCATCAAAAGAAAATTACAGCAGACAATTCAATCAAAGGGCGAGATTGGTACAAAGGGATAGAAATCTATTCCTCGAAGATTCGAGGGCCCTAATGTGAGATCGCTGAATTTCTGTTCCAGCAGCCAACTCAGAGACATCCCATAGGAAAGGTAGAGTCTTGGAAACTGCTGAACACTCTGCCGCACTCTCTGAAAGACGAATGTCGCCCAATCCACCTCTGCCCGATCATCGATTGCCATCATGACCTTCCAGACCTCTCGAGTAAAAACCATGTCATCAGGATCAACTCCAGCCACCATGCCACAAGCTATCTCGAAGAGTACTTGATAGCGCGTCTGCAACCCATAAGCAGAAGGAGTTGGGGAGAATGGAATATCGGGCGAACGTCTCCACTTCATCCATGAAGTCCACTCAGGAGATATTTCAGCACTGCGATACTCCATCACAGCAACTGGCCCCCTTGGTAGGCCGAACTCCGAAGCAAAGGACTCAACCATCCACCTCACCAGTCGGTTCATGAAGACACCAACAATCGAGTCCCCAACCGGCTCACTCTTTCGCATAAGATTTTGAAGATGTTCCATGTGGAACGCATGGGGTGTTAAAGTTATAAATCTAGCAACACCACTAGCTTGAAGACTGGACATTACCCACTCTGCTATGTGGTAATCTTCTTCATATTCCTCATAAAGACCAGCATCACAGAGGATTCTGTGACGCGGAACGAAAAGCGATTGACCTTGCTCCATATCTTCGTCTTTGAAAATTTCTTTTAAGAAGAAGAGCAAGAAGTTACAAGGAGTCGTAGCAAATGCATCGCATGCCTATGCTATTTATAGAGAGGACATTAGTAACTGTTCACTGCTGAAGTTGAAGAGTCGCTAAGAGGAGTGAGATAATTCATTAATGCGAATGTCAAATCTGAAGAGGTCATGATCTTGCATAAAAAGCAATGCCGAAATTATAATGATGAAACCATGACATACGTGGTAGCATCTGTTTAACTCTACTACCATCGGCTGCTGAAATTTTCAAATCAGACGTGGGAAGTTAGCGTTTCGCTTTGGAGAAACATTTAATGCATTCAGACGACGGCGACAAATGGGGCTGTGCCACGTCCTCCACACTCGAGCTCCGAAAGACGTGTTTCTACTCACGATCTGACTCTCAACCCCAACCGTCGATTAACATTAAAGTGAATTCAATCTTCGCCGTTGATTTATTCACATACTTTGAAATCTTCTATTGTCTACACCTTCATCCGATTTCGAATCACTTCAAATTCCGCTTTCAGAAATTCTCTCACACCCATCTCTGAAAAAACCCTACCAAAATCCTCAGAAATTCCTACTCAACCATGACCTCAAATCAAGATTCTTCCATTCTCTCACATCAAAATACAAATTCATCCGAGAATCTTGAGACTGTTAATCTTCAACCGGCATCATTTACATACCCCTCAACCACTTGCTCGCCCCTGCATGTTCGACATGCACCTGAGTTCACCGGTATCGAGAAAAAGGAGGACATTGATGAGTCCATCCCTTATTACACATTAGTAACCATGGCTAGACAGAAGAAGCTGTCCACACATTCGGCAGAACGGTGACGAGTTGCCCAGATTATGAAGGACAGGATTCTATACATGCCTCTTGCCAACAAACAATTTCCTAAATGGATTTTGAATCTTCTTGATTCCGAATTGCTGGTAAAGTATCTCACTGCTGAACCTGATCAGTTTCATCCGCATATGGTTTCTGAATTTTATGCTAGGGCTGTTATGAGCGATGATCAAAAATCTTTCAAAACATGTGTCTATGGAAATATCGTAGAAGTGAGTGCTGATTTACTTGCTCGCACTTTTGGGCTTCGAAACCATGGAGCCAAAATTTCTCAGTATAAGATAACTGATACAGCCGAAATGGAAAGAAGGTGGAACCTTTGGAAGAAGCCAGGGGAGAAGAGGCAAACATTTAAGGCTAACACCTCAATCAACACCCTGACAGAGGAATACAAACTCCTCGCAGAGATTGTAATCAAAATGCTCCAGTGCGATGCTGGATCGTACGCGGAACTCTCTGCTAAGAAGTATGCCGTGATGATGGCATTACAAGACAATGTTAAGGGTAATTGGGCTGAATTTATTTTTGAACGCTGGGCAGAGCATGCCAAGAAGAATACTCACATGGAAGTAGATGGAACATTCTCATCGAATGTAAACTTTGGGCTAAAAATTAGTAAACTGTTGGAGATTCTGTTTACTAACACAGGAGTAGATCGAGGAGTTGCACTTCTGTCTACCGACTACATTCCGGTAACACGTCGCAAGCCCAAGCCAGTCAACATCAGGAATCCTCGGAAGCTAAAAGGGAAGTCTAATGTAGATAAGGCTAAACCTACATCTCCAGAGGAACCAGATGACGCGAGCTTAGCAGAACCTAGACTCCAACATTCCATTCCAATATCAGAAGAAGAATTGGCAATGTTAAAGAAGACTGCCGACACAGATCAATGCTTCAAAAACCTTGAAGACATTGAGATGTTAGGAAATCTCCCAGTTGATCAGATCAACAACATCATGACTTCAATGGAAGCTGAACAGTCTCAAACTATTATTGGAGGATTAGCAATACCAATTCGATCACCGAAGAGAGTTGCTACGAAACCTCCAGAAGTAATAGCAAAGAAGAAGACCAGAAGACGGTTGGAACTTCTGCCTGACAAGGAAGTAATGGAAAAAGCCGAGGCAGAAGACAAGTCTGCTAGAATTGCTGAAAGCGAGATTACAGCAGAGAAGACATCTAGCCAGACCAACTTAGCTAATACCTCTGATCCAGACTACATTCCTAAGTATCTCAGACCTGCAAAAGAACAAAGTCAAGATACAAGAAAAGTAAAGAGGAGGCGGGTAGCTACTCTAAAAGAAAAAGAGAAGAAAGAATATCAGAAGTTCATCAATAACTTGACCTTCGAAGGCAGAGACAGGAACTTCGAACGAGTCAAATCAGCTGCTGAAGAGTTCAGGGCACAGAGGAAAGCCACCAAAGAAGCTAGCAAAGAAGGCAGTACCAACAGAGAAGTTAGTACCAACCGGGAAGTTGATTGTAACATAGTAGATCAGACTTCAGAAGAACATATCCATCAATCATTGGAAGAAAGACATGATGCTGAAGAAAATCAACTTCCAGCAGACAATGAAGATATTGCAGATACAACAGGAGATGCTATCATCAAGGACGCCACAACATATTCGACTGATGATCCACTTCATCTAGCAGAAAAGGTTGCCGAAAAAGGAAAAGGGAAGGCTGATTCAGCAGAAGAATCAATTCCAAATCAGACACCTGATCAGCAGATTAACATTGAAGAGGAAGAATTATCAGATACAGAATTCACACGAAGACTGGCGTCGGGAGCATTTAATGAAACTCACTACCCCCGGGAGAAGTTTCGCAGAAGAAATGATGCAGAATCCAGTGAGATTCGAGATACTGAAGACCAAGTTGGATCCTTCATTAATCCTGGTTCATCGAAAGACAAACCAGACGAAGATATGTTAAGGGAACTACCAGTGCCGACACCATCAGAACATCCGAAGGAAACACTCGTTAGTAAGCAGTCTGCTAAAGAGCCACCCGCTGTTGCACTACATCAACTAGATGAAGAGGATTCTCTCCTCACTGAACCTGAATCCTCTTGCCTCTCTGAATCTGATTCCGATGGAGAAGCTGAAGAAATTTACAATGCAAGGTTCTTGAGAAAAGAAACCACAGGATCCGAAGCTATTCTTCGAGTACCATTCCATGGGCTGCCAGGACGTCGCTATGGACTCCGAAGAATTAGCCAATGGTGTGCAAAGGTTCATCCCGAGGATGCACCTAATTCTGATTTAGGACCTATGGCTGAAGAAATAGAGCAGTTCGTTGAAACTGAAACAGAGAGAGCCATAGCAGATCTATTCCACAGTGAGTTGGATGAGTCCATACCAGAAGGACGCCTATTAGCAGAAGTGTTCCGTCGATGGAAGAAGTTTGATTATATCATGCATCAACTCTGCTTTGAAGAGAGGATGATCTGTATTGCAGCTAAAGGATTAAACTTCTGGAGATATGAAGAACGTTGGTGTTTTGATTGGATTGATCAAGTTCTAGGGATGAAACAATTCTCGGATAAACAAGTGATGTGCAGACTTCAAGCCATCCGAGAACACCGTTTCCTCTCAAACACTGCTGGATTACCCAAGTCTACCTTCGTACCTGATAGATACTCTGATGCTAGAGTCGAATTATCCAAACGACAGGCAAAAGCTGTAGTTGCCTATGAGAAATGCCAATTGGAATACGAATCACAACAAGAGGAGCGTAGGAAAGCTCGAACAGCGGCACTAGCCACTGAACATGCCGCTCTGAGATTCGATAACATGTTGGTTAATTTTCTGGACATTGATATTCAGGATGTCATTGAGGAAGCTCAGAAAGCTGAAGCCCGGTTTATCCAGGAGACTGCACAAGTTCTAGATGCAGCTCGACGGATACTGCTCGAGGAATTACGCTATCAAGAGTATCTTGCTGCAAATCTCAGTCATGAACGACCGTCAAATACTCCATCGAGTCAAGACCTCGTCATGACTACATCTTTCAATGCCTCTCCCATAACATCTCTGCCAATGCCCTTTACATTAACTACCGATATAGCTGCGGCCTTCCACTCTTATATGCAAACAGCCGTTGATGAAAGAATAGAAGTAGCAACCAACCATCTAAGAAGCGAAGTTGATGAGATACGGAGCGATGTATCTCATATACGAACGGAGGTCGCTGAAAGCAAGTTAGCTGTTTCTGAGAACAGGGCAGGTCTTGAAGTTGTTCGAAAGGACATAGCAGACACCACGACTCACCTCAAAGAAACGGTTGTGGCCTATGGAACAGACCTTTTGGATGCAATCAAAGAGGGGGAAGAAAGAAGAAAGGCTGACCGAGAAAGAAGAAAGAAAAACGCAGAGGAAGCAGCAACAAGGGAACAGGAAATAAAGAGAAAAGAAGAAGAAGCAAAACAAGAGTTGAAACAAAAGGAACTAGAAGCTAGACTAGAGCTACAAAGAAAGTAACATGAAGCCAAGCTAGAGCTACAGAAAATTGAACATGAACTTCAATTGCAAAAGATTGCAAATGAACAAGAGAAGTTGGCCAAAGAACTGGAGCGTGAAGCTGCTGAAAGAGAAACAGGAGCAACTCTTCTTGAAAACTTCATGAAGTTTACTATGGAGAAGTTTGCAGACATTCAGAAGAACAAATCAGCAGACAATGACATGGATAAACCAGCGCCCGACTCATGAACGACAAGGTCAATTTCTTTTACTTTCTGAATCCAATTTGTACTTAAACTTGCAATATCATATATAAAATTGGATCAGATTTTGACAAAATCTCTTTGTCCACTTCTGAATTTTACTGGTGTGCTCTAGTTGATTTACACTTCTGGTGTACTCAACGAATTTGCATGTGGACATGATGATTATATTTTGATAGATATGACTGATTGTTGAATTAATGAATGCTAGAAATTCTAGCATATTGCTGTGTTGCAAATTTTTAATCGAGAAATATTCCCCAGCAACTGTTGAGGGGGAATTTGACTACAATCATTTCTGATTGCTTGAACCTAGTTGGAAAAACTCTGTGATAGAATAGCATAAAATTGTAAAACACAGACATTCTTCCACTTATGGTCAGCAAATGATAGTAAGCTTTAATCGCACCAAAAAGGGGGAAATTGTTGGGAATTATCCCTAAATTCTTCCTTAGGACTTATTTGTAAAAG
>JAPKLW010008546.1:0-13227 GCA_026898455.1 Plectranthus barbatus | reverse complement strand
TTGCAATGAAATATATTATTAATTGTTTTTTGTTATTTTATTCATTTGATGATGATATTGATGTAAACCCCAGTTTCTTCTTTGTGTTAATAAATAATTATTTTTTCTTTATTGCTTTTAATCTCAATATTATTATTTTTCAGTGTTTGTTCACAATTAACTTTTTTTATCGTTTCATTCACTATTATGTGTATTTAAGTTGATTGTTTTGTCGTTCATATTCTTACTATGTTTTTTTCATAATTTATTTAATATATATTTTTTTACTAAATTGAAATATTCAATCCTTCATCTATTTTCTATTTTTATTTATAATCACAAATCTATGTAAAATATATATTTATTAAATAAAAAATGATAAATCATTCATATACAAAATTTATATGAATAACTAATAATTATATTTCAAAATAGTAATTTAATTCTAAAAATTTTCATACCCTTATATTGCATCATTAATTTCTGAAAATTTTCAAGTTCATTGGTCAAGTAAGTAAAATTGTAATGCCTCCACCGGCGGAGCTCATTCGATGTCGACTCTAATGGTGGTTGGAGAGGATGAGACGGGCTGGACGATTTTGTTTCTCAGGGTTATTTTGTGGGCTAATTTATTTCGTTTCATGTTATTGATTTTGTTTTTAATATATTTTTGGGGGAAGAAGATGGGATCGGTTGGCTCGAATATCTTACGGAGTGTTTGTTTTAAGAGGGTAAGGTATCTAAAGATGGGTAAGAGGATGATTGAGCTCGACAGTATGTGAGAGTTGTGTATGTTGTAATTCAGATGAATTAGTGAGAAAAATATAATTTACAACTAATATTGAAAATGACAAAGTTTTGAATATAAAGAAAAAATAAAAGAAATTACATGTCAGATAAGGAAATTACATCTCATTACCACCTCTACACTAAACGTGTGACTCATCATGTTTGTAACGCTGACACTAATTGATGATATAATTACTAACAAAAATATAGTATGTGATATATTTTTCTAATAAAAAAAGTGGGACAAATTTCACTAATTAAGAATACTTTGGGATACTTTCGACCAAAGCTAAGAATATTATACAATATCAGATTTGCGGTCTTACCACATACCTCCTCAATCGGTCCTTGAGAATTAGTAATAAAATCCTAGGACAATAATACTACTAAGACGTATGCTTTGTAAAATACTACTAGATTTACACCCGCGCGTTGCGCCAACAAATATTATTCGAAATAATATACAAATGATTTATTAAAAAATATCATGGTATTATTTACTTTATTGAATAATAATTTATATTTCTATTGTATATAAATGACCACATAGAAGAAATTATAGTAGTTTAATTAAAATAATATTATATAGATATTAAATAAAAATACATGAAGAACAATAAACTTCTCTAACAAACTTTCATCACAAATAATATTTATTCAAAATTATACCCAAAATAAAAGTATTTGCATTTACACTACTAACATTTGCCAACTTTACAAAAATAACATGCTCACAAATTATAATTTAACTTACAATAATTGTCTGTATTTCTAATTTAATATCTTACACCAAAAATTATGGTGTAATTTCTAAGTTTGTTTATTTTACAAACTTAATGTCTAACATTTATAAAATTATAACTATTAGGTTATATTTGTAAAAATAAATAGATATTATGAATTAAAATGCACTAATTTATCAAAATAATATTGAACCAAAATTAAAATAATAAAATGAGAATTATGATATTCAAACTACATTGCAAACATGTTGTTTTGTTTTTCATTTCAAATAACTTTTGCAATTTAGAAACTCTAAAGTTTATTTGCTAAATGATTCAATTAATGTAAAGTTCTAATAATTTTAAAATTAAATTATTTCTGAATATAATTATATTAAATTATTTTTTAATAAAAATAATTTCTAATAATTTTTCAAAAAAGAATCATTTTATTTCAATATGCACATTTATCAATATATTATATAAATTGACATATTTCAACAATGAAGTAATAATTGTAAAAATATAATTAGTTTATTTAATATTTTTTATTTATGCACGCTTTTCAAAAAATTTGGAGGGAGTTTTGTGGAACTCCCTTAGTATAATATATAGAATATAGATATTTCCCACAGTTAGGATCAGAAATTCTTTTTAGAAAATTCAAAGTGATTTTTTGGTTTTTTCCTCATGCAAAAACTATGGCGGTGAAATATCCTCCGTCAAAATTAATTGGTAAGAGTTTCTTTTTTATTAAAGTATAATGCTAATAATCGACTTATTTCCCATTGGAGAAAAACTATCAAAAATTTGACGTTATATACCAAGTAGGAAATTACAATAGTTGGTATAAATATTCCAAATTTAGTTAATTTTAATTGTTTTATGTTATTAGGTGATGATGCAGTCAAATGGATGCATATTTCCTTAGTGTTATAAAATAAGAATAACCATTAATTATTATTTTTATATAATTAAAAACATTAAACTTTTTTGTGTAAATCTAATTTTTATTTTATTAATATCTAAAATATATTCCCTCCGTTCCAATTATATAGTAACCCGGACTATTTTAGGATGTTTCAATTATATAGTCCTGTTTCTATATTTGGTATTATTTTTATATGGTCATTTACCATTAAATCCCTGAATAATTTTGGAAAATGAGTATATTAAATGTAATATTATGAAAATGAGAGGTTAATTAATGCTTTAAATAAGGGTAATGTTGGAAGTTTGTTTAAATATTAAATAATTTTTGGCAAACGTGCAAGATCAAACTGGACTATATAATCGGAATGGAGGGAGTATTAGTTAAAAAATAATCAATTCAAAACTTGAAGAAAAAAAATCATGCATTTTAATGTAATACATTCATTGCAACATAAATGAATTAAATAAGTTTTCATCAATTATAATTCCCTAATCATAATTCTTCCTAATTTATCTATATTTTAGATAATAAGATATTTATAGTTATCGATATAATAAAAAATAATGAAAATTATTTAACATTAAAAATTATAAATTATGGAGTTAAATTCACCATATAAATAAATCATATATATAAGTTTCAATTTCGGAGCGTAAGTGGTTAAGCATTTTGTCAATGATGAATTGGTTATATATTTGAGACGAGATGTCCCTACCCGTTTAAATAGTGCACTCAATTTAAATAAAAATATATGTAAAAATTGTTTAAATTAAAGATCAACGTTTAGTCTTATAAAAAAAAATTACAAATTAATAAGAGTAAATATATGTCAATATAATATGACATATATATATATATATATATATATATATATATATATAATCATATAATTTTATGATTTATGCATCCATATTACTCCCTCCGTCCCGGCTGAATTGTCCCAGTGACTTTGGGCACAATAACCAAGGAGTGTGAGTGTAAAGTAAGTTGAGTGTAATTAATATTTTATTGTTGAGTGTGAAAAGGTTGCCTTTTTAAGTAATGAGACAATTGAGGTGGGACGGACGAAAAAGGAAAGTGGGACAATTGAGGTGGGACGGAGGGAGTATAAGCTTACAAATAAAAAATACCAAAATTAATATAATAATGTAAGCAAAATAGAAGATCTCTGCAACTCTCTCTCTAAACTTATACGTGGTTCGACAATTGCCTACAAATAAAAAATACCAAAATCATAGGGTTACACTATGATTTTATTGCTGAACGAAATTGGTTACAAGATTACACAGAAAAATAGAAGATCTCTGCAACTCTCTCTCTAAACTGAATGAGTGAAGAAGACGAACTAACAAACTCTTCCAATTGTAACAAACTTCACCAACAATTATATTCTCTCTCCCAACTAACTCCCCAGATATCAACACGTGTCATCAACCTAGCTGGTTACTTATAAAAATGTAACCTCCAAAAATACAACTTCAACTTCTCACCACTCAAACATAAACTAACTGCTCAACACTTCAACAAATCAGAACTCTAACATGCACAAACTTTAACATGCATGAAACTCTAACATGCATAAAGTCACATCACTTCAAATCTCCCTACTGACTTCATGTATGCCCGAATCACCACACATCCAACCATCACAGTATTTCCCTCAAACTAGTTCCATTATAGAACACACAAGCTGATTACAAGAATCAACAAACCCCCATTAGTTCCAACAAATATTGAAACTTTGATCTTGGAATCACCTTTGTCAGAGCATCAGCAACATTATGATCCGTTGACACTGTCTCCAACCTTATCTCTCCTTTATCAACTATATCTCTCACAAAATGATACTTGACATCAATGTGTTTGGATCTGTCATGGAAGACTGGATGTTTTGACAGATACAACACACTTTGACTGTCACAAAGTATGCTCACAACCTTTTGTTTCAGACCTAGCTCATGTATAATTCCTTTGAGCCACAATGCTTCTTTGATAGCTTCTGTTACAACCATAAATTCAGCTTCGATTGTTGAGAGAGCTACAACCGATTAAAGTCTTGACTTCCAAGTAATGACAGCACCCCAAAGATTGAACATAAAGCCAGTCTGAGACCTCCTCGTGTCCACACTCGCTGCAAAGTCAGAATCAACAAATCCCACAAGAGCATCTGACTCCGAGTTTTCCTTTCTTTCAAACACCAAGCCAAGATGTAAAGTACCCTTAAGATACCTCAAGATTCCCATCAGAGCATTCCAGTGATCTCTTCCAGGACATGACATGAACCTACTTGTCATGCTTATTGAGTAGCATATATCAGGCCTAGTACATATCATCATGTACATCATACTGCCTACCAAACTTGCATAAGGTATTTGATCCATATACCTCATCTCTTCTTCATTATTTGGCTTCATTGATTCACTCAATTTGGTGTCAGCATTCAGGGGTAATGCAAGAGATCTATGTTGTCTTATGCCAAACTTTTCAATAACCTTGAGTAAGTACTCTTCCTATAGTAACTTTAATCTTCCAGCTGATCTATCCCTCTGAATGTCCATCCCCAAGATCCTAGATGCTTCACCTATATCTTTCATGTCAAATTCTGCCTTCAAGTCAGCTTTGACTTGCTTGATATCTGACATATGCTTCCCTGTTAGAAGCATATCATCTACATATAAGAGTAAGTACACCAAACTAAAATCACAACCCTGCTTCAGGTAGACACACTTGTCAAACTTAGACCTGTTGAAGCCAATCTTTAACATGTGAGCATCAAACCTTTTGTTCCACTGCCTCGGGCTTTGTTTCAGCCCATAGAGTGATTTCTGCAGCAAACATACTTGATCTTCCTTTCCAGGTTCAGCAAACCCTGGTGGCTGATCCATATAGATGATTTCCTCTAATTCACCATGTAGAAAGGCCGTTTTAACATCCAACTGATGTAGCTCAAGATCTAGTTGTACCACAATAGCTAAAATGATTCTAATTGAGCAATGTTTAACAACATGTGAGAATACCTCAGTGTAATCCACTCCCTCCTTTTGGGTAAAGCCTTTTGCAACTAATCTTGCCTTGTATCTCACCTGTGGTGGATCTGTCTTCTCTATATTCCTCTTGAACATCCATTTACAACCAATTACTGATTGAAACTTTGGTTTATTTGCAAGGATCCATGTTTCATTCTTTCTCAGTGACTGCATCTCTTCAATTATAGCTTCTTGCCACAATGTACACTCTGAACCTGTGCATGCTTCTTCAAATGTCCTTGGCTCTGTATCTTGCAGCTTCTCTGCAATATTTAGGCTGAGAAAAATGGCATCTGTTTCTGAAAATCTTCTAGGAGGATGGATCTCCCTCCTCACTCTGTCTCTTGCCAACCAATAATTTGTTAATGTTGGTTGCTCATTTACTTAAGGCTGTGAAGTACTGGAAATTTCAGGTTTGGGTTCTTCATCTTCGGGTTCATACTTGGCATTCTTGGAATCATGAGTTGGTTCAGATGTTTCTTCATACACTACTGTAGACACATAAAAATTCATGACCAATTAAAATGTGCCACGTGGATTTAAAATATTAAATACCAATTTATTTATATTTTAGGGATTTATTTAAATAAAATTCCTAAATTAAATAAATAAAAAGGGATATTTAATATATAAAAATAATTGTCCAATAAAAAGCCAACACATGTCAAGCTCACCAAACATGAGAAGCGTGTGATCACAACTAAATGGACGAATGAGATCGCGCCACCTAAGCCCTACATCTCTCAATTTTGCCTATAAATACAAGACATTATTGAAGTAAAAATCATAAGTGAAGGGTGAATAAAACTTGAAGAGCTCAAGGTTGAAGGAAGAATTCTCTCCAAAGTTCAAGGCATTCGTTTGAAGATTCGAAGGCGTTCTTCGTCATCTTCAACGCGTTCTTCATCAAAAGTCAAGCAATTCCTACGTTTGATTCGGAATCAAGGCTCGCAGTCCTCGAAGAAACATTATCAACCATCCAAATTATTGAAGAAGAAGATCAAAGATTGAATTCAAGAAGAACAAGAAGATCAAGCTTCAAGCCCACGAAGAACAAGGTCAAAAGTTCTTCAAGAAATCATCCAAAAATGATGTTTAATCCAAAAACAAGGTGAAAACCCTTTGGATTAACATTATAAAACTTCAAGATCAAGTTGAAGAAGATCGACGGAGCCAAATTCTGTTGAAGACCTCGAAGAACATTCAAACATCAAGTTCGAAGAGAAGAATCAAAGGAAGAATAGAGATAGAATCCACAAAAATGTATTTTGATTCAAATTGAAATTAAACTGTATCCAAATTTCGTGTTTATTTAATTGAATACGATTTTCGTGATTACAAATTTTGGCACGCCCAGTGGGACCATCTCTACCTTTCATCTCTTCTCTTCATACAAGTGCAAGGATGTCTCAGGCATCAAATACCTCAAAAATTGTCGGTGTCGTTACAAGAAGTATGGCAAGACAGGCATTGGAAACTCTAAAGTCGTCTGGTTCTGACGATGAAGTGCAGAAAAGTCATGCTTCCTCATCAGTGATGATGGTTAACACTTCAACCGTAGAAGAACAACTAGCAAGCATGAAAGAGTTAGTGGAAGTGCTAAAAAAACAGCTACAAGATCAAAGCATCGAGATCACAAGGCTTAAGAAAGAGAAAGAGAAATGAGAATCCAGTCAAACAAATGACGATGAAGGTGAGCAAAGTAACGATATGGAAATGCCTAAGGAAAAAAGTAAATGATGAGTGATAAGCTCGTATTTTGCCTCACTTATCACGTTGTTTTCTTATTGTTTTATTGCATTTATTTGAGTTTTTAGTTAATAATCGAGCATGAAGTGTTTATAGGGATATTATGCTTGTCATGGTAATATTTTGCAGGTTTTAGGCCAAATTCAAGGGAAACCCGTACCGAAAGCAGCAGATGTTCAAAAGAACGGTCACGACTTCTTCCACAGATGGAATCTGAGCTAATAGAGCACATGGATGGAAAGATCTTCCAGTTAGCTTTCCAACGCAACTAGAATCGAGTCAATCGGAGTTCGGAAGCGAAAGTTATGGCCAAAACCGTGAGACTGCGCAGAGGAATGTTTCTGTGTCGAGCGACACTATTTGTGTCGACCGAAATGAAATCCTGTCGACCGACAGGAACTGTGTCGAGCGACACGCATCCCGGAAAGGCAGTTTTTGGCCCAGTTTGGAGATTTTTCCTTCCCAAATCATTACCTTTTGAAGATATAATTTCTCCCCATATAAATAAGACTTCTTAGGCTCGAAAATTGACCACCTTTTACCTTTAGTTTCAGTTTTTTTCCACATTATTTTTCAGCACTCTTTAGCATTAAACTCTTTTAATTCCTAGTACTCTATATTTTATTGTTGCAATTGGATTCAAGTACTTCAAGATTCCTATTGTTTTTATGATTCAAGTAAGTTTCTTTACATCTTTTGCAATGTTTGTTTCAATTATGTTAGGCTAGAACCCTTAACAGGTTCTAGGGTTTTCTCCATCCTTTTTGGCATGTGTTAATTCGATTAATTCCAAACCTTAATTAATTGGTTCAAATTCTATGGTTTTGATTTTTAAATCTATTTTCAATTGAAGGATCGAGAGATGAAAATTGGATTAGGTTTATAGTTATTAATTTGAGACCGAGAGGAGATAATTAATAATAGTAAAATAGAATTTTGATACAACTATTTTCTGTCTCAAAAGGAAGAATTAGTTGTAGGGTTTTCAAATATGTATCTTTATTGAGATTGACTAGTTTGTGTTCTTGAGACCGAGAGGTAAAATTCACTTTCTAGTAATCTAGGTTTTAATTGCCCAACAAGGAATTAATTCCAATTTATCAAATTTCCCACCTTGATAATTATTTTGGGTTTGGATTGATTGTTTATACATGTTGGATTGGATTGGTTGATTTCCCTAGAATCTGTGATTTTTATTATTGAATTTTATTCCAAAAGTTATTTCTGTTTTTCAAAACAAAAACCCTCTTCTGAAAATTGGTTCACTCAAACAGCGAATTGATAAACTGTGTCCAGTACATGAGATGATTTCGTCGCACTATCCCTGTGGGTTCGACTAGCCTTCGGGTTATTATAAATTTATTTGCTGCTTTATTTTACAGCTTTATCAAATTGGCGCCGTTGCCGGGGATAGTCAGATTTTGTCTTGTTATTGGATTGTTTTAATATTTTCTGGATTGAGTTTTTATTTATGTTCGCGTGCGTGTGTGTGAAATTTTTGTTTTTGTTTCGATCGACAGAGCTTCTGTCGATCGACGCAGAGGCAGCATCCGTGTCGATCGACAGCCTCCCTGTCAGTCGACACAGAGATTGATTCTCGATTTCTTTGTCTTCTCTTCAGGTGCATGAACACAAGAGCTCGGGGGAAGAATCTTGAAGCCTTTGATTCAGAAATTGAAGCTACCTGTAGGAGAAACAAAAGCAAAGGAAAGACCAAAGAAAGAGAGGCTGAGATGGAGCAACCACCAGAACCACAACTTCAAAACATGACTCCCGAGGAGCAGAGACAGTTCATGAATGAGGTCCGACAACTCAGGGATCAACTTCAAGTAGCACAAGCAGTTCAAGCAGAGCAGGCTGCCAGACTGGCAGCCCTGGCCAACGAGGGAAACCATGAAAGGAGAATTGTGGTGCCTCAAAGATCCATTCTTGATCGCTTCCTGCCACAGAGAGAGGACCGGGATTCCAAGTTGGCATTGATGCCAACAACTTCGAGCTGAAGACAGGCCTGATTCAGATGGTCCAGCAGAACCAGTATGCAGGGAAGGCAATTGAGGATCCATACGGCCACCTCAGTCAGTTCATCGAGGTGTGCGACACAATCAAGCAGAACGGAGTGCCCCAAGACACCATCCGTATGCGTTTGTTTTCTTTTTCTCTCAGGGATGAGGCCCGGTCTTGGTTTGCTGGTTTGGACAAGAGCAGAATTGCCACATGGGCACAACTCCGAGCAGAGTTCCTCACCAACTTCTTCCCACCCAGTGTCATCATGAAGAGGAAGTCCGACATCACTCACTTCAGCCAGAAGTACGATGAGACCCTCTATGAAGCTTGGAAGAGATACAAAGAGCTGTTGAGGATGTGCCCCGGCCATGGGATTGATCTTGAGATGCAGGTATGCCACTTTTATGAAGGATTAACCCCTCACTTAAAAGAATTGGTTGATGCTTCAGCTGGAGGACTTCTCATGAAGAAAAGTGGAGAAGAGGGGATGCAACTTCTTGCAGACATGGCCCTCAACAGTCACCAATGGCCTACTGAAAGGCAGAAAACAGTCAAAACAGTGACCACTACTCCAGAAATCGATGTGGTGGCTGAAGTGAAGAAGCTCCGAGAAGAGTTCAAGCAGTTGGAGGCCGGTAAAGCTTCGGTAGCAGCTATTTCAGATCCCAACTCGGCCATTGTTCCCATTGAGGCCGACTACATCTACCGAGGAAGCAGTTCGAGCACCTCCAATACCGCTGAAGTGAACTATGCCAATGGAGGTTACAACAACAACAACTACCGAGCCAACAATCAAGGGTATGGTTACAGTGCTAAGAACCATCCTGGTTTTTCATATTCTAACCCTTATGCAGCTGAGAATCCTCCACCGGGATTCAGTGTTGGAGCCGGGGGAGAGATTGTGGAGAAGTAGAAGTCTGTGCTGGAGGAGACGCTTGAAAAGTTCATCAAAAGCTCCGACAATAGGTTTGGCAAGGTGGAAACTGAGGTGAAGAACATGTCCACTCACATGCAACATATGACGAAGCACCTTTAGATGCCCGATGCACAGTTCAGTCAGATTTCCACTGCTATGAGCAATCAACACAAGCCAGGCCAGCTCCCCAGCACCACAGAAGTCAATCCTGAGAAGGCCAAACAAGTCAATGCCATTTCCTTGAGGTCCGGTACGAGGTACGAGGGTCCTAGCATGTCCGAGGATGACTTTGGGGCTGAAGGAGAGGAATTTCCCGCAGAGGATACCTCTGTTTCGATATACACAGACCCTGTGTCGATCGACGCAGAGGTTGGACAGAGCAGCAGAGGTCGACAAGGAAGCAAAGCGACCGACAGGGGGGATGCAGCCGTGTCGATCGACACACCCCCTGTCGATCGACAGGCAGGACAGAACGAAGCAGTCAACAGGCAGGCAGCACAGGATCCACATGGAGCTGAAAATTCAAAGAAGAAGGGTAATCCAATTCCTCCAATACTCTTTCCCCAAAGATTTGCAAAGAAGAAGGAAGACTCCAAGTTTGCTCGATATGTGGAGAATCTCAAGAAGGTCAACATCAACATTCCCTTGATCGAGGCTCTCCGCGAGATTCCCAGCTACATGAAGTTCTTGAGGAAGTTGATGACAGAGAAAAAGCCGGTAATCGAAGATCAAACTATTTCAATTCATGAACAATGTAGTTTTCTTTTGCAGAAATAGGTTCCAACAAAGAGGTCCGATCCGGGATGCTTCTCTATTCCGGTCGAGATTGGGGGAAAGGAGTTTAGGAATGTCCTCTGCGACACAGGTGCAAGTATCAACTTGATGCCATACTCGGTCTTCCAAAAGCTGCAGATAGGCGAGATGAGGCCAACCTCAATCACTCTTCAGATGGCTGATCGCTCAATTTCTCAACCAAGGGGAGTTGTAGAAGATGTTTTAATTCGTGTTGGGCATTTAATTTTTCCTGCTGATTTTGTTGTTTTGGATATGAAGGAACAACATGGAATGCCAATGATCCTTGGAAGAGAGTTCTTGAGGACGAGTGGAGCCTTGATAGACTGCCGAGATGGGGAGATAACACTCCGAGGGAATGATGAGACGATCACCTTTGTGATCGACAAGAGTTTGAAGGAAGCTGCTTGCAATAACATCTCCACCACCATTGAGGAAGATGAAGAAGCCGCCGAGATCGAATGGGAGCACAAAAACGGGATGGCAAAATTGCCAATTACACCATCCTCTTCCGAGCTCACCACTGTTATTCGTGATCGGATGGTCTACATGATCGATGCAAGGGGGCGGCGAGTCTGGACCCGACCTCCTTGGTGAAGGATCCCTATCGTCGAGCCACGATAATAACTAAGGCACTGCATGGGAGGTAACCCATTGTTTACTTGCTTTATTTCAATTGTTTCTCTAATTTTCATGCGTTGTGTTTGTGAAAAAAAAAATAAAAAAAATCAGAGCTCTGTTTCGATCGACACACAGGGTGTCGATCGACACAGAGGTGATCGACGGAGCACACTTCGACCCCCCATGGATCGACAAGAAGGCTCTGTGTCGATCGACAAGCCCTCTGTCGTTCGACACTGAGTGCTAGCAGCAGCAGTTTTCGTCTTTCGCGCTCTGCAGCCTCCGAGAGATAAAAAGTTGGTGTCTGAGACCAACATCGAGGTACTGTTTCACTCCTAGTCTGACTTTCAAACTTATTCTCTCTGTCAATCGAATAAGTTTGGGGGGAGGAGGACTTGGAGTTGAAACTATTTCTTCCCTTTTATTTAATGCTTTCAGTGTGTTTAAATTTTTGCCTAAAAAAAAAATTTAATTATTGCATTTTTTGAATAAAATTGTGATTTTGTGAGAAGACTTGCGTAGCTATGAGATAACCCTAGCAAGAATGCGAGATTTGAAATTGATTGACTTGATTATGCATTGATTGTGATAGTGGTTGAGTATGCCTATGAATGTAGAATACCGCATGACTACTTGTTTTGAAACTTACAAAGGCATGATGTTTGATGATGAGCTGATGTTTATTATGGAAGAATTGTTGTCCCAAGTGTGAGAATTGAGCCTTAATTTCTTTTGTGAGTGTGTCTGCATTATTGAGTATCTCTAGAACTTGCTTTGTTTCTTTTTCAAGACTGCTAAGTGTGCACAGGTTTAGGAAATGATTTTAGGCCATCTTTGTTAGCCTATTTATCCCATACACTGTCCTAATTGAACATTTATCCCTAGTCAGCCCTTTTGAGCCTATGAATTTTCTTTCTTTGTCTATGAGTTGGAAAAGGATAGGGGAATCAACTCTTGTCTACGAGAGTGGGTTGGGATTTGTTTGAAAAAGATAAGACATTATTAGAAGGGTGAAAACATAGAAAGGTTGGGCTCTAGAAAAAAAATATAGAAAAGAAAAAAAAAAAACGTTTATGTGTGTTGCTAGTCCTTATAAGCTCAAATGTATAATCAAAAATTGTTTAGAGCATAAAAGGATGTGTGAAAAAGAAAAAAAAAAGAGAGAAAGAATAAAAGAGCCTTGT
This sequence comes from Plectranthus barbatus, assembly GCA_026898455.1. Classification (NCBI taxonomy): domain Eukaryota; kingdom Viridiplantae; phylum Streptophyta; class Magnoliopsida; order Lamiales; family Lamiaceae; genus Plectranthus; species Plectranthus barbatus. Next base: position 511 of record JAPKLW010008546.1, on the reverse strand, counting down.
TTGATGTTGAATATCATAGAAGATGGGTGGATATCATTAGATAGTGGTTTAGATTGGTTGAGGTGCGCAACTCATTTGATTTTAGTCACTTGGCCATATATTTTCCTACCCTTCACAAAAAGCCTACATTACAACCTTGAATAAAGTCCTTTCTGATCTTAGACTTGTGTACACATGTTTGCAGTGGAGATTTAGAATATTTGCAAGCCTATGGTAGAACTTGATTTGCATGACTTGTGTGATCTCATATTATCCTAGACACTTGAGTGAATGAGTGAAAACACTTCCCTTGTGAGTCTTCCATGGTTTACAGATTTTCTGATTCTTACAAAGTGTTGATGTTTTGTGGATTTACGAGTTTGATTGTGATGAATCTTGTGAGGCATTGCACTTCTCTTCTACTTGAACTTTTGGTTCATTCTTTTGTTGATTGAGGACAATCAAGTGTTTAAGTTTGGGGGGGTTGATAAGCTCGTATTTTGCCTCACTTATCACGTTGTTTTCTTATTGT
>JAPKLW010008545.1:0-13228 GCA_026898455.1 Plectranthus barbatus | reverse complement strand
TACGAGTATGCTGCGAATATCACAGTAGAAGTGGAGGATGTCGTCGATGAGGAGTTATTCGACGACTTCCAGGATTTATGGAGGGAGAACGCGGATCTCTTCCTGGAGCTCCGGCGGTGGAAAATTTTCGACCGGTGCCACCGCCGGCTGACGGTGGAGAAGAGGGCGGTTCTTTATGCCAGGCTTGGATTGGGTTACTGGCGAGCGGAAGAGGAGTGGGCTAACTCCTTCATGGATACAGATGCTGATAGCCCCCAGCAGCTGTCGGTCAGGCGGATCAAGCGCCGTATGGAGAAAATTGCTACATACCACAGGCTGACTGGTAGCTCCGGCCTTCCACGACCAAGGAAAATCGCCATCCCTTTTCTCCAGTTCCACCGATCCAGCCGTGGCTACCAGATGATTTACGCGCTCAGACGCATTGAGATACTGGTAGCTCTCCCGACGATCCTTCCATACTTTGGCATTTTGTTCGACATGGCGGCCACTGCATTGCAGATTGATCATGTGGTGGAGGAGGATCCATCCCGCTCTTGGTGGCTGACCACTGCAGTCGCTGATGTTCCCAATGTTGTATCCCTTCAACACATCGACTGGCAGGTGGTGGAAGTTGATACACCAGCATCAGCTGAGATGCTGGTGGAGGAGTCAGCCGCAGAAGAGGAGTCAGCAACAGCAGCAACAGCAGTCCCAACAGATTCAGAGCAAGTCCCGCCAGCATCAGCTGAGATGCAGGTGGAGGAGTCAGTAGCAGCCGCTGCAGTCCCAGCAGAAGCATCAGCCGCTACAGAACCAGTAGTGGAGAGGCCCACTGGAGCTGACACTGAGATGGCTGAGGCCTCATCTGATGTGCCCTCTACTTCTCTGGCGCTGTCAGCAGAGCCTCTCTCCGAGGTCCATCCGCCTGCGCAACTGGTTGCTCTCATTGATGCCAGGATGGACCAGCGCTTTTCCTCCTTCCGATCAGAGATGGAGCAACAAATGGAGGCCTTCACCTCTGGGGTGAACTCCTTTTTGGTGCGGATCCAAGAGGGGGAAAGGGCGCGAGCAGTCGCTGAGGAGGAAAGGGCTCGGCTTGCTGCAGAAGAGCGTCGCATTGCTGCTGAGGTGCATTTGAAGAGGGAACAAGATATGGCGGCTCTTACAGAGATCTTGAGGAATTTAGCAAATCGCAGTCAATCACCTGGATCCTCATCTCAGCCATAGGTCTTGTACTCTTCAATTTTTTGTGTAAGTAATTTTATACCAGTCTAGACTAGTCAGTTGTCCTTCCTGTACTTGTAATTTCACATCATTAATGGATTGATTACTGACGGGTTGATGACAATTTCTCATTGTCCAACCAATGTCCACTGATTTTTACTTACCAGCTAAACTTACACATTTTGTGTAATCAGCACCAGCACTCCATTTGGTATTTTTTTAATTCTAACCTGGCTCAGATTCTTACTTCATAATTTAATCGAGCAATATCTCTCCCAGTTTGAGGGGGAAGATCCTTAGGTTAGAGCTGATGTGAGGAAGTAGTTTCATGGGTTTAGATCTGATAGGTTTATTTGTAAAAACCCAGAAATACTCTGTAACTTTCCTCATCAGCTGAGTGCTCGCTGGTTAGGCTTTGATCGCACCAAAAAGGGGGAAATTGTTGGGAAATCTGGCTAAGTTTCCTTTCCCTCAGTAGCACTCATAGAAATGTTGTGATTTTGATTAAGGGGCGGCGCACGAATCACAAGGCTATTTGTTAGATCATAGTTTTGGTGCATCAAATCCTAAGTCCTACCAGCGTCAGTTTTGTCTCTAGAATAGCTCTAGTCTCAAATGTAAAGTCCTGTTTAGGTCTTTTGAGTTGTAAGTCGTAGCTGATCAAGACTCATGCTGGCTACTGTTCACCAGCATGAGATGTGCTTACCAGTTGAGAGAAGTCTCACCAGCAAGCGGCTGACGAAGACTCATGCTGACACTGTTCATCAGCATGGAGTAGAGCTATTGACTGGTTACTGTTCACCAGCAGAATATGTGTTCTGGCTGACACTATTCACCAGCGGTGAAGCCACCAGTCACGGGAGATTCGAAGAAAGGGTTAACATCAGACATATTGGTAGACTTAGATTGTGCAAGCGTAAGTCACCAGCAGAGACTGCCAGCACAAGATCACCAGAATGATCTACCAGTCGGATGTCACCAGCAGAATTCAAGATTCACTCTCCCAGTATCTTAGAGACAAAAAGAAGATTCGTCTGAGGAATATACTGACAAAGTATGACTTTAAGGGAGGATACCTTAAAGTCTATCAGTTCAAGACACCAGTTGCGATTCCTCGTACTGACGAAATAATGCCGTTCTGACACAAAGAGGTCTGTGTCAGAAAAAGCAGACACAGGTATGGCATTTTCCTGAAATTCCTACCTGCCGCCGTCTGAAGTACATCCGAGGACAGAGACCCATTCCGGATGTGTCCAAACGGCTAGAAATTTGAATGGGATCCTGCGTCTATAAATAGGTCGGAGCTACCAACATTTAAGACTCTTGCACACTGGCTTACACGCTTGCATCCTGAACATTCAATACTCTCCAACTACCGAAAGAACGAACATTCATTGCAAGCAAGCAAGCATCTTTCGAGGCTTTCTTTAAAGCTTTTCCGTGTGTTGATATCTTTCAAACACGAGACTTTCAAGCTTCCTGCTTGTAAGTTTAGACCTCACTTGGTGTTCTTTCTCTTTCTGAGGAAGAACATAGCAGCTCTAGAGCCAGCCAGCTCTTGAGTTATTACGGGCAGTTTGCCGTAGAGGATTTACGTTCTTGGGAGAACTCAACACCCAACCAGTCAGAGGAGGAGGTTGAAGTGACGTGCTCGCACTCCATCCATCTGACGAGAGCTGAAGAAGGACAAGGACCGGGAGCGGTTGATCCAGTGGACTGGTAGACGGGGCATCTACCAGCTGGAGATAGATCGTAGGACTCTTTGTACCTGATTGTTTTTTAGTGAATTTCCAGTGAGTCGACTGGAGAGTGGACGTAGATCAGTTGATCGAACCACTATAAAAATCCTTTGCCTTTATCTGCTTTCAGTATTTAAATTTGTATTTGAAACCCAGCACTCAAGTGCTGGTGTATATCTGAAAACTGATAACTGTGCAAACTAGGCTTAAAATATTCTAAGTCTTGAGCTACCAGCTGACCAGCCAGTAGCCAGTCAGCTGAGTACTCATAGTGCCAGTTGACTTACCAGCTGACAAGGTCCCAGTCAGCTGAGTAACCAGCAGAGTGCAAGAAACGAACTAACACATTTTTCGCTGCCAAGTTATACCCTGATAAACCGGGACCAACACCTATCAAGGAAAAACTTGTGTTCCTCTGCGACAAGGATGTAATCGAAGTTGCGTTTCCATTCTTGGAAATTGGGACCGGTTAATTGGTTTTGTGCTATGATATTGGTAAAGACATGTCTGAAAACAATAAATTAAAGCAGAAATTAAAACATAGTCGCAAACTATTGAAACAATTAAATACTGAAACCTTATGATAAAGCAATATTAATGTTTCCTCCAATTTGCCTAAGTATTACTATTGCAAGCCACACATGTGGACGTTTACAACAAAACACTTAACCAGACTGCATCTTTCAATTCCAGTCCTTTAATTCCAATCCATGCCCAGGTTCCTTAGACAAATGGAATTAATAATTGGAGACTAACTTAAGACCATATTATCCTACTGAGCAGGGACATCACAAATGAGTTATACTTTGGATAACATTTAAGCAAGCTTACCACCAAAGCCAACCCTCCCACATAAGGATCTATTAGAACACACCCGATCCCTATAATAAGGCTGTCTCATTTAATTCAATCCCTAGAGAACTTATGAAAATTCAATACGCAAGCTACACATGTAGACGTTTACGCATGAACTCCCACTTCTCACATGAAATAAATGTTTGTTTTAAGAAATCATGTCTATTAGAACTTATGAATAATAAATTAAGTAAGCTACACATGTAGACGTTTACCCAATAAAATACCCACTTCCAATAAAGGATCGCTTCGTGGAGGTCTTACTAAATTATGAGCGTAGTGATTTTTAGTTCATAAGGTTCAATTGCACAGATTATTTTATGTACCCATAATTATAACATTGCTAAAATTCTATCATGCATAGGCGCATGAACCCCGAATTTATAGTTATAATTAATTACACAAAATAAATCACATAGCATGCTTTAAAGCTGTAAATAAAAGCAGTAAACGTGCTCCTATTATCTACATCATGCGCATATGCTGCGCAATTAAATTAAACACATATATCATGCGAAGACAGATAATAAAACAAATAAAAAATATCCTCATGGCCCCATGATACGAAATAAAATTAATTCTAACTATTACAAGTTGAAATTAATTATACAGATCTTCGACTGGGCTCCCACTACTTGGACTGTGATCTGAATTTATTTTCTGAATCTGGGCTCCAAGATTTGATTCATCTGGAAATTGGACAACTGGGCCAGTTAACCAGATGGCAGGCCTAGGCACACATTGCAAGTCCAATAGCCCGCGAGAACTTAGCCCGACGAGCCACCACCGGCGAACCACCGCCGCCGGTGACTCGCCGCCGCCGTGAGGGCTCCCAGCATGCACAACAGCCATGCACGTACGTGCATGGTTGAAGCCCGCGTTGCCGCCTCCTCCGGTCATTGCCCGTTTCGCATGCCGCCGCCCCGGCTTGCCCCGACCATTGCCTGAACCGCCGTTCACTTTTCTTCTCCACCGTCGGCCTTCGTCACTCACCGGAATCTCACAAGAGCAGAATCGGGAGCTCGCGCTAACCACGAAAAAAACCCTAGGTTTATTCTGCATTCCAGCCGCACGCCCAGCCTCGTAGCCGCCCCAGCCTGCATCGCCGGCCACCCGAGCCACCACCGCCACCACCTGCTCCACCTGCCGACGTTGACCGAGGGAGGGAGACGCGCCGCTGGTGCGCGCGCGGAACCTAGGGAGGGAGACGCGCCGTCGGCCTCGCCCGAAGCTGTCGCACCCAGCCCTGGCCGACCATGGGCCGCGAGGCCCTCGCCCGCGCGTGGCTGCGCCGCCGCTGTGGCCCCGCCGTGTGCCCTGACACCGTGCCATCGCCGTGCACGGCCATGCTGCCGTGTCGGCGCTGTCATGCATTGTGCGGCCCTTCGTTCTTCGTGTTCTTCATTCTTCATGTTCTTTGTGTTCTTCGTTCTTTGTTTTACAGATTTAATTTTTGAAAATAAAATATTACATCTGAAATATCTAATTACATTCTAAAATCTAAATCTAAACACGGATTTATCTCGCGGGTGAAAAACAAATCCATATAAAATGGTGGATTAACTCGAGAACCACGAGAACGAAAAAACATGAACATACAATCCAAAACCCATGCAATCATTCAATAATAATTATCATGAAGATCATAGGCAATACTATTTTTCCGATAGAGCCAATTAATTCAACCTGGCTTTGATACCAATTGAAGGGATTTGTGAACTGAATCACGAAGTTTGTTTGCCAAGGATCGTTAATTGGAATATCAAAAATAAATTGCTATGCCTATGATTAATCCTAGCATGCTCCTATTGAATATGCATAAGGGGGTTTATTGCGAAACCCTGAAGAACGAGTGCGCGGAGATTCCTCTTGATCTTTCCCACGCACAAAGATTTAATTCCTAACAGATTGAGGAAATAAATCTTATGAAAATAAGTAAATTATTTTCGAAAAACAAGGAGAGAGAGAAGAAAAATCCTCCTCGTCTGATCTTCTGATCTGTATCCCAGCTCAATCTGAATATCTGGTGAAGATTCCCATCAGATTCCTTGCCCGGTTGAGAAGCAGAATTTCCTCCTCGTTCTCAGATCTAGTCGATCACCACAGCTCCCAAAACCTAGTTTGTTGTGTGCAACTTATGATCTTTTGGTGTGTGGAGATCTGAGGAACTAAGGCCTATTTATAGGAAAATACTGGACTTCTATTGGGCTTGAATTTCATGGGCCAGACCAGGGACCAGAATGCAAATAGCAAATAAGGCCTATCAATTAATTAATTCCCATATTCAACCCAGAATATAAATAATTAATTAATATTGATTCATTCCACCAGAGAATCAATATTGTCCTACCTATTTGCTACCACATTTTGAGGTACGCATTGCCTGGGCTCGTCGTTCCCGGGGTAGTTTTATACGCCCATAGTACTCCTAGCAATTCTTCGACCCACTTTGACTTGTGAGCCCCTAGTCTCTTCTTCATGGAGGCCATGATAGTCTTGTTTGTTGACTCGGCTTGTTTGTTTGCTTCTGGGTACTTTGGCGTTGAGAATACCAATTTAATGTTGTACTAATCGCGGAAGTCTTTTACGCGTCACCCAGTAAACTGCATGCCATTGTCGGTTAGATTTCCTTTGGGATCCCGAACGTGCATAGAATCTGGGTCTATAGAAACTTGATGGCCTCTCTCTCTTTGACCTTGTGGAATGCTTCCACCTCAACCCACTTAGTGAAGTAGCCGGTAGCAACGAGCATGAATTCTTTTTGTCCTGTGCCTTTCAGGGGTTTTCCTACTATATCCATCCCCCAAGTCATGAAGGGCCACACTACAACTGTTGCATGGAGTGGTTCTGCATGGCTTTGTGACGTAATCTTGAACCTTTGATAGGTATCGTAGATTTTTACGTATTCTTTCGCGTCTTTCCTCAATGTTGCCTGGTAAAACCCTGCAGAGATTACTTTGTGAGCTAGGGGTCGAGCCCCTTGGTGGCTTCCGTAGTCCCCTTCATGTATCTTCATAAGTATGACCTGCGCCTTGCTGGGTTCGAGGCATTTTAGCAGGGGTTTTTTTAGGGACCGACGGTACAGTTTGTTGCCTTGGATGGTGTATCAAGTTGTTGTCCTGGCTATCTGAATTGTGTCTGCCTGATTTTCAGGGTTATGCCTTCTTTAATGAATCGTACTATCGTTTCGGTCCAGGATGCCCCTTGTCCTATCTCCTATACTTCTATTGCCTTCTTCATTGTGGTGGGCTTTTCGGCCCATGTGACTGGAATCCGTCTATTCGACCTTTCTAATTTAGATAACATGAGATTCGCAAGCGCATCTGCTTATGTATTCTCCTATTTGGCGATGTGTTTGATGTTGAACTCTTCGAACTCTCTACTGACTGATAGGGCCAGCTCGTGGTACTTCACCAGCCTTGGTTCTTTCAATTGGTATTGTTTTTCTATTTGGAGTACTACTAGTTGTGAGTCTCGTTGGACTTGAAGGCGACATTCATCTAGCTCCTTCACGAGTTGCATTCCTCTAATGAGGGCTTCATATTCTGCTTCATTATTGGTTGCCTCAAAGTTGAGTCGGATAGAGCGCTCGAAAATTACTCCCCACGGACTCCTCAGCTTGATTCCAGCTCCGTTCCTGTGTATGTTGCAAGCCCCTTCGACCTACAGTATCTAGGGTTCTTTTGATGATTCTCCTTTTTCTAGACTTGCTACTTCCTTCTCACCTGGTGTTTGCAGGTCGCCGGAGAACTCGGCTATGAAGTCCGCAAGTGCTTGTGATTTTTTAGCGGTCCATGGTTTGAATTCCTGTTCGTATATGCCCATTTCAGCAATCTCCCGAGAGGCTTGGTTTGGAGAACACCGTTCGGAGTGGGTCGAATGTTGCCACTTTGATCGGGTGCGCTTCGAAATATGGCCTAAGCTTCCTGAAAGTTGTGACTAGTGCCAATTCAAGCTTCTCCAACGTGGTGTATCTGGTTTCTGCATCTATGAGCGGCTTACTTGAATAGTGCATCGGGTTTTTCTTTCCCGAGCATTCTCTGATCAAGACTGCTCCGAGTGCACGCTCCAACATAGACAGGTGCAGCATAAGTGTTTCTCCTTGTTCAGGTTTGGAGAGGAGTGGTGGACTGGCCAAGTAGTCCTTTAGTTGCTCCAAGGCTTTCGTGCTTTCCTTCGTCCACTAGAATTTCTTCCCTTTCCACAGGACTTGGAAGAAACCATGTGTTTTGTGAAACTATCTCAAAATGAATGGGCTTTACACCGCTAGTCTCCCTGTTAACTTCTGCACTTCTTTCGGGCTTTAGGGGTGAGTGATAGCTCGAACTACTTTTATTTGGGTTGGATCCGCTTCGATCCCCTTGCTGATGATGATGTGCCCCAGGAATTTTCCAGAGGCGACTCCGAATATGCACTTTTTTGGGTTGAGCTTCATGTTGTATCTTTTTAGGATTGCGAAAGCCTCCTTGAGATGTTGTACGTGGTCCATGGCTTTGGTGGACTTGACGAGCATGTCGTCGATAAAAACCTTCATTGTCTACCCTATAAGTGGTTCGAACATCTTGTTGACCAGTCATTGATAGGTCGATCCCGCATTTTTCAACCCAAACGACATTACCTTGTAGCATTATATTCCTCTGTTCATCATGAATGCCATCTTTTCTTGATCCTCCGGGTGCATTTGTATCTGGTTGTATGATCACTGTTAAAATTACAAATTAATTATATTTTAGTGATGCAAATAAATTTGTAACCCGAAGGTTGTCGAACCCACAGGGACAGTACGACGAAGATATTTCATGTACTGGATGCAGTTTATCAATTCGTTGTTTGAGCAAATCCAAATTTGAGAATAGGTTTTTATGTTTTCAATAAGAAAATAATTTTGAGTAAAATCAAGTAATAAAAAACATAGATTCTAGAAAAATCAACCAATCCAATCAACATGCAATAACCAATCAATCCAAACCTAAAATAATTATTAAGGTGGAAAATCTGATGTTTTGGAATTAATTCCTTTGTTGGGCAATTAAAACCTAGATTACTAGAAAGTGAATTTTACCTTTTGAGTCTCAATAACACAAACTAGTCAATCCCGATAAAGATACAAATTAAAACCCTAAAATTGACTCTTCCTTTTGAGACAAAAAACAATTATATCAAAGTCTATTTTCTTATTGTTAATTATCTCCTTTCGGTGTCAAATTAACAACTATAAACCTGATTTAATTTTCATCTCTCGATCCTTCAATTGAACATAGATTTTAGAATCAAAACCATAGAATTTGAACCAATTATTTATGGTTGGATTTAATTGAATTACAACATACCAATTGGATGGAGAAACACCCTAGAACCTGTTAGGGTTTCTAGCCTAGCATATTAAAAACAGAGAATGCAATAAACATAATAAAGCTTAGTTGAATCATAAGGAAACATGAATGTTTAAAGTCTTCAATGTCTTGAAACCAAAGCAACAATTATGTAAAGGAAAACTGGAAATTTAAAGTATTTGAATGTTGAAAATTAAAGTGAAAATAAACTAGAAATTGAACATTATTTTCGAGCTCTAAAAATCTTATTTATAGGGGGGAAATTGAATCTTCAAAAGGTAATGGGTCTTGAAAGGTAAATCTCCAAATTTGGCAAAAATTTCCAACTCCGCCTTTTGTGTCGATCAACATGGCATGTGTCGATCGACACACTTGCCAAGTTGACATGCCTCTTCTTATTTCTTCCTCGATCAATATCCGGCCTCCATGTCGGTCGACACGCAGGATATCAATCGACATGGAGGTCAATCTCATCCCTTGTGTCACCTGGTCTTCCTTCCAATCTCAAGACTCCTTTTCGTCCTCTGTGTTGATCGACATAGGGATTGGTGATCGATACAGAGGTATCCTGGGCGGATTTCCTCTCTTTTTGATCAACACTTCAACAATTCATCTCTTTTGTACCCAAAAACCTACAAAACTATGCACGACAAGCGTAATATCCTCCATAAACAGCTCATGCTCGATTATTAACCTAAATCTATTGCAAATGCATGAAACAATAAAGAAAACAACGTGATAAGTGAGGTAAAATACGAGCTTATCATTGTACCCCGAGTAAGTGTCCATGAAGCTCAAGAGCTCATGCCCAACTGTTATGTTGACTATGCAATCGATGTGACGAAATGTTATTGCGAGCAAATGGATTTGAAGCTCGCATCTACTCCCCTTTGATCGTATACACTCCCCTGGAATTGGGGAACTTGACGACCTGGTGGTAGGTCGAGGGCACAGCCTTGAGTTAGTGAAGCTAGGGCTTGCCTAAGAGCGTGTTGTAGGCACTCGGTGCATTTGTCACCATGAATGGCACGTTGTTGCGAAATCCTCCGTAGTAAGTGGGCAGTGTCACTATCTCGAGAGTCATCTGGACCCCCCCCCCCCCCGTTGAAGCCATTTAATGGCGTTTGGCTCCTAACAATCTTTTTCTCATGAAGTTTCATTTTTCTCAATGCGTGTAGAAAGAGTATGTTCGCCAAGCTCCCGTTATCAACTAGTATCCTCTTTACGAGGCAATTTGATATCAACAATGTGATTACTAGCACGTCATCATGCGGGTGATCAATTCTTGGTACTTTGTTATTCATGAATTCAATAAGGAGGTGATCTCGATTCTTCCGAGGAGCTGCACTTTCCTTGTGGGTAAGTCATTAGCTTTCTTGGTGGCGGAATGGGTTATGACGCTGATTTTAGATCCGTTGGTAATGTAGTTTATTGTTCGAATTGTTACAGGCAACTTCGGTGCCACTTCAGTGCTTTCTTTGTTATCATCGGGCTGCTTCTCGCAATTCCATGTCTGCTTTCCCTTGTCAGTGAGGTACTCGAAAACTGGGCTTCTCTTGAGTAGTTCCAGTACCTCTAATTTAAGTGTTCTGCAATCCCCTGTTGTATGCCCGTGATCGTTATGGAACTCGCAGAATTTCTACATGTCGTGCATTGTTGGGCCAGTCTTCATCTTTTGGGGCCACTTTACTTTGTCCAGCATTCGGCGGAATACGTTTTGAACCAAATATGTTGGTTCAATAGATAAGGTTTATTCTGGTACATAAGACCCCAGGATGTTCCTCTCTAGGTGTAGGTCTTCCGCTATTGCGGTGCGCCTTCCTGTCGGCTCATTTTCTTCCCATTTAATCACCACCCAGGCTCTGTTGAGAGTGTCATCTATTTTTGATATGGGTAGATCGATAGTTTGCAGTAAAGATTAGAATCTACATCCAGGCCCCTGATGAATGTTCGCACCACGGTGTTATTTGGGCAGTTTGACACTGCTACCGGCTCCTTGTTGAACCTCGACAGGTAGGACCTCAGTGGTTTGCCAGGTCTCTGGATTACAATGTACATATCACTGGGATACTTGTCGAGCCTCTGACTGCTTGAGTACTATCATAGTAACATTTGATGTAGCTCAAAGAACGTTGATATGGAGTTAATTGGTAAATTTATGAACCATTGCAGCGTGGGGCCGGTGAGACTCGAACCAAAGCTCTTGCACATGCACGCTTTCTTGTTGAGCTTTTGGTATTTCTAGGGCAAACATCTTTTGCTTGTACACTGCCACATGATTCTTTGGGTCAATGGTTTCATCTTAAAGTACGAAGCTTGGCGGGGTAAAGCATGTCGGTAGTTCGGCGTTTGTGATCTGTTGGGAGAAAGGGGATTCCGCATATCTCTCTCTTGGTATCGTCCTTTCTGGCGGAGGTAGCCCTGGGATTCTGGCGATGAGGGATTCAAAGTAGCTCAACCTCTGCTCGAACCTCCACTCTATTTATGTGAGTGATGGAGTGTCAACGTGGTTGGGCACATCCTGCTGGGCTCTGTGCGCCTTAGGGTTGTCAAGCGGAGTCCGAGGGGTTGCCTATTCGTTACCACCTCCATCTGTTTGGTTAAATTATGCCTGTAGATTTTGGGGGGCAGTTCAACATTTTCTACTGGTGCTCCCTGGCACCTCGATGATGGGTTGTGTGTTGGCCTGGTGCTGTAGTCGTCGATTCTCCATATCTAGGACCTCATACCTCCTCACCATTTCTTTCATGTGTGCACCTATCCTCTCGATTGTGGCCTCAGTAGTTTGTACTTGGCTAACCAATTGAGACACGTGTGGATTCGCCATGCTGGAAGGTGGTGGTGGGAGAAATGCAAGTTCATTGAGCGGCGTAGCTTGAATGTCCTGTAGAATTCATCTAACACTTCGTCAGTATTTTGGGCCGACGAGATTCCTCTTCCTCCCCCTTGTTGTGGGTTTCCACGTCCTGCGCCCAGGGGGAATCCTCGCCCAGCGCCCTTAGGCGCTCCTCGACCTGCACCTGGTGGCGGGCCGGTCCTTCCTGCATTGTCCGCATTCCTGTTAGTGGTATTTCAGCTATCAGCAATTCCCTACAAGAAAATTTAACAAGAGTATCCATTCCTAGGGCCCCATGGTGGGTGCCAAATTGTTGAGGTTCGTTTCATACTGATACGGGGGCCCAGGAACTCTAGATCCGAATAACACAGGAAATGGTAACAAGCAATACGCAAAGTAAACTGTATGAAAATGTTAATAAGAAAATAGATGAAACGAGAATATAACCGCTTAAAAGACAACACAAATTGTGCAGTGAGATATTAGTTCTGTGACGTCGAGCTTGACAGAATCAATTGATACAGCTTCGAAGAAGAACTAGATTGTGGCTGATTATAACGAGTAGGTAGGTGCCGAAAATCAACTTATAGTGGGCTATTTATACAATAGTGGGCTATTTATAGAGGTCAGAGTGCATTAGATTTTCCAGAATCTCCGATGGGTTTGTTGAGTAGCGGCCTTCGGATTTATCGGGGTGGTTTATGCGCCTGCCTTCAACTACTTTTGGGATTCATGCGAACTTAACCATGCACCACCTGTCAGCTCTCTTGACCATTGAGCGGTCCTTCCGATCGTTGGGTGGTCCTTCTCCAGTTTGCCTTTCTCGAAAGGAGGTATTTTCTCTCATGAACTGCTTTCTTGCCAACCAAACTGCTTCCGTCGAGCTCCTCCTTATCTGCAATTTGCTTCCAGCTGGGCTGGTTCATGGCCTAGCCTACAAGAATGCCGATGGGCCTCCAGTTGGGCCTCTTATACCCCCAACAATTTACAACAAACTTAACTACAATTTCTACACCAATTCAAGATCCAAGCACCTATGAACCTATTATACTTAGGTACAAAATCAAGTTTTTTTTTTCTGAAAATAGAGGAGTTTGTTTCTCCATGACCATGCGATCCACATACATCATTGCATAAACCCCGTAGCTTTCAGAATCAATCGAAAGATACTTCTGCAGTGGATTTTTCATCACCTTCAAAATCTGAGTCCACCTCTGTTGGTCCCGGTTTTTCAGAGTATAAAGCGTTACGCAGCGGAAATA
>JAPKLW010008544.1:0-13229 GCA_026898455.1 Plectranthus barbatus | reverse complement strand
ATAAGATTTAATCACTTCATCAAAACGGAGATTCCATGACCGTGAAGCTTGTTTAAGTCCATACAGCGACTTCCTTAGCTTCCAGACCAAATGTTCTTCGCCCTTCTGCACATAACCTTCTGGCTGTTGCATATAGATGTCCCTACCTTCTTCAAGGTACCCGTTTAGAAACGCGGTTTTGACATCCATCTGCCAGATTTCTAGGTTCTTATGTGCTGCTATGGCCAGGAGTATTCGAATGGACTTAAGTATGGCTACCGGTGAGAAAGTCTCGTCATAGTCTACACCTTCTTTCTGACTATAACCTTTCGCCACCAGCCTTGCTTTGAAAGCTGTAATTTCCCCATTCGATCCTTTCTTTCTTTTGTATACCCATTTGCACCCTATGGCCCGATGGCCATCTGGCAAATCAGTTTTCTGGTATACATCCATAGCAGTAATGGATTCTATTTCAGAATCCATGGCGATCAGCCATTTGTCCGCATCTTTATCAGATACCGCCTCTTCATATGTCCAGGGGTCGGTATCATCTAGTCTGTTTTCCGGGATCAAGTCAGAAGACTCTCCCACGAACATATACCTTTCGGGTTAGTGACTAACCCTCCCACTGCGACGAGGCATCTGAGCTGTGTCAGTAGTTGGCACAGTACGCGTTTGTCCCATACCTTGCATTAGTGGCAGTGTTGGTATATTCTCACCTGTTACAGGTGGATTTACCACTACACTGGGTTTTCCTGATGGAAATGCTTCTTTATTCTCAAGCTCGTGGAGAATAATTTCACTCTTGGATCTGTGGTTTCTTACATATTCGTCCTCCAAGAATCTCGCGTTGGTACTGACAACGACCTTCTGATTCTCTGGACAATAGAAGTAACCACCTTTCGTTTGCCTGGGATATCCTACAAACAGCATCAGCTTGCCCCTGCTTTCTAACTTATCAGGTTCCTTTGTCAGCACATATGCTGGACAACCCCAAACCCTCACTCTGTTCAAACTTGGCTTTCGCCCGTACCAGAGTTCCAGAGGTGTTTTAGGAACTGATTTAGAAGGTACCAGGTTAAGCAAATAGGCCGCTGTTTCCAAGGCGTATCCCCAAAACGAAATCGGCAAGCTTGCATAACTCATCATCGACCTGACCATTTCCAAGAGAGTTCTATTTCTTCTTTCCGCCACACCATTTTGTTGAGGGGTTCCTGGTGCAGTCCACTGGGATGTAATCCCGTTATCTGACAAGTACTGCAAGAACTCGTTGCTGAGGTATTCCCCACCACGATCTGATCGTAGTGTCTTGATAGTCTTACCAAGCTTCTTTTCTACCTCAGTCCGGAATTCTTTGAATTTCTCAAAGCATTCAGACTTATGGCGAAGCAAATAGACATATCCGAATCTTGAGTAATCGTCAATGAATGTGGCGAAATACTCATAACCTCCACGAGCTTGCGTGGACATTGGTCCACATAAGTCAGAGTGGATCAAATGTAACACATCCTCTGCTCGAGACTGACTTGCCTTGAAAGGCCTGGTCGTCATCTTTCCTTCTATACAGGACTCACAGATTGGATGCGGTACCACTTGGAAGGACTCCAAGAGCCCATCGCATGCTAATCTTTTAATCCTCTTTAGATTGATGTGACCTAGTCTCAAGTGCCAGAGATATGTTTGATCCTCATCGGAAGAAAACTTTCTCTTTAAATGATTATTATTATTAGATGAGTTTGCAACATTCACGGAAGATTTATGCATACAATCAATGATATAGAGAGAGTCAATCAGTTTGCCATGACAGATTACACCGTTATTACCAATGATAGAAACTCCACTATCAAAAATAACTGAATATCCATCAGAAAATAACTTGGAAACTGAAACTAAGTTCCACCGAAAAACCGGCACATATAAAACATCTCTCAAAATCAGAACATAGTTTTCAAAGCATAAAGTAAAATCTCCAATAGCTACTGCTGAGACTCGTTCTCCGCTGCCCATTGAGATGGTAATCTCGTCATGCTTCAGCTGCCTTGTCGGCCTGAACCCCTGCAAAGTATAACAAACATGGTCAGTAGCTCCAGTATCCACTACCCAAGAATGGGTAGAAACTGATGCTAAACATGTTTCCGTTATAAATGCACATGACGCACCTTGTCCAGTCTTCCTGACTTGACAATCTTTCTTCCAGTGACCAGCCTTGCCACACCTGAAGCACTTGTCTCTTTTAGCAGGCACGCCCGGTGTCCTCTTTGACTTTCTACCAGGGGTTGTACCTTTGGCTTTCTTCTTAAACATTCCTTTGCGCCTCTTGCCAACCAGCGCAAAGGACGATTACTAGAAGTAGCCAAAGCAACCTTTTCTGGCTGCATGACTGATTCCGCTGCCATCAAGTCATTGAGTAGCTCGTTAAGAGTGTACTCTTTCTTGTTCATGACAGCATTCAGTCTAAAGTTCTCATAGGACTTTGGCAGAGAGTTTAGGATGATATCAACCTGCGCTTCCGCATCGATACCTCCCCCATGCAGTGTAAGCTCATCCATAAGATGAGTCATACCCACCACATGCTCTCTGACCGAGCTTTCTTCCGCCATTTTCTTTCCCACGATTTCCCTCATGAGATTGAATCTGACAGCTCGGTCTGACTCACCATAAGTCACTGTGAGGTTGTCCATAATGTCACTAGCATTCTTATAAGAATGATGCTGCTGTGCAAGAACCTTGGACATCGTAGTCATCATATAGCATTTCACTATATTGTTTGACTTGAGCCACTTGTGATAGTAGCTCTTTTCCTCATCAGTCGATGCATTAGTGAGCTCAGCCGGACGAGGCTTTTCAAGGACAAACTTGTGCTCCTCTGCGACAAGGATGTAATCCAAGTTGCGTTTCCATTCTTGGAAATTTGGACCGGTTAATTGGTTTTGTGCTAAGATATTGATTACGTTTGGTAAAGACATGTCTGAAAACAATAAATTAAAACACCAATTAAAACATAGTCGCGAAACATTGAAACAATTAAATATTGAAACCTTATGATAAAGCAATATTAATGTTTCCTCCAATTTGCCTAAGTGTTACTATTGCAAGCCACACATGTGGACGTTTACAACAAAACACCTAACCAGACTGCATCTTTCAATTCCAGTCCTTTAATTCCAATCCATGCCCGGGTTCCTTAGATAAATGGAATTAATAATTGGAGACTAACTTAAGACCATATTATCCTACTGAGCAGGGACTTCACATATGAGTTATACTCTGGACAATATCTAAGCTAGCTTACCACCAAAGCCAACCCTCCCATATAAGGACACACCCGATTCCTTATAATAAGGTTGTCTCATTTAATTCAATCCCTAGAGAACTTATGGAAATTCAATACGCAAGCTACACATGTAGACGTTTACGCATGAACTCCCACTTCTCACATGAAATAAATGTTTGTTTTAAGAAATCCTATCTATTAGAACTTATGAATAATAAATTAAGTAAGCTACACATGTAGACGTTTACCTAATAAATTATCCACTTCCAATAAAGGATCGCTTTGTGGAGGTCTTATTAAAATTATGAGCTTAGTAAATTTTAGTTCATAAGGTTCAATTGCACAGATTATTTTATGTAGCCATAATTATAACATTGCTAAAATTCTATCATGCAAAGCATGAACCCCGAATTTATAGTCATAATTAATTACATAAAATAAATCACATAGCATGCTTTAAAGCTGTAAATAAAAGCAGTAAACGTGCTCCTATTATCTACAACATGCTTATATGCTGCGCAATTAAATTAAACACATATATCATGCGAAGACAAATAATAAAGCAAATAAAATTGTCCTCGTGGCCCCATGATATAAAACAAAATAAATCTAACTATTACAAGTTGGAATTTATTTTTACAGATCTTCGACTGGGCTCCCACTACTTGAATTGAGATCTGGATTTATTTTCTGAACTTGGGCCTCCAAGATTTGATCTTTCAGAAAATTGGACAACTGGGCCAGTTAACAAGATCGCGGGCCTAGGCACACATTGCAAGCCCAATAGCCCGCGAGAACTCGGCCCGACGAGCCACCACCAGCGAAGCACTATCGCCGGCGACCCGCCGTCGTCGTGAGGGCTCTCGGCATGCACAACAGCCATGCACGTACGTGCATGGATGAAGTCCGCGATACCGCCTCCTCCGACCGTTGCCCGTTTCGCATGCTGCCGCCCGGCTTGCCCCGACCGTCGCCCGAACCGCCGTGCACTCCTCTTCTCCTTCACCGGCCTCCGTGACTCGCCGGAATCACGCAAGGATTGAACCGGGGCCATGCGAACCACGCGAAAAACCCTATTGTTTTCCGCATCCGGTCGCGCCTCCAGCCGACGTCCCAGCCCGCGTCCCCGACCACCGAGCCACCGCCAACACCACCTTGCCCCGCCTGCCGACACTGACCAAGGGAGGAGGACGGCCGCCGGCGTGCACAGTGCTGTGCAGGGCTGCTGCGCGCGCGCGCGCGAACCCTAGGGTTCCGCCGCGTTGCGCGCGCCCCTCGCGCGCCTGTCCCGCACGCCGCTGCGCCCCGCCGCCCCTGCTCGCCGCCCCTCGCGTCGCCGGCCTGGCCTGGAGCCCCGCGTGCCTCGCCCTGCGCCGGCCTTGGCCGCGCGGTCTGTGCGCGTGTGCGCGCGCGCGGCGCGCGCGAAACCCTAGGATTTCAGCGCCGCTGCTGCCGCCGCCGTGCACCGCCACCGCGCGCCGTCCCGCCGTGCGCCGCCGTCGACGGCCGTGCATGGCCCCAGCCATGCCGGCCCTGTCGCGTGTTGTCGCGCGGTTGTGCGTTCTTCGTGTTCTTCGTTCTTTGTGTTCTTCGTGTTCTTCGTTCTTCGTTTTATAGATTTAATTTTTGAAAATAAAATTACATTGAATAATTCTAATTACATTCTAAAAATTCTAATCTAACCACGGATTTATCTCGTGGATGAAAAATGAATCCATATAAATGGGCGGATTAACCCGAGGAACCACGAGGACGAAAAACATTAAATCAATCCATAAACCATCCATTGCATGCAATCAATAATAATAATCATGCATGTTCATAGGCAATATTATTTTTCCGATAGAGCCAATTAATTAAACCTCGCTCTGATACCAATTGAAGGGATTCGTGAACTGAATCACGAAGTCCGTTTGCCAAGAATCGTTAATTGAAATATCAAAAATAAATTGCTATGCCTATGAACAATCCTAGCATGCTCCTATATTATTATGCATAAGAAGGTTATGCGGAATACCTGGATTGAAGAACGATGAAGAACGCGTGCGTAGAGATGCCCTTTGATCTTTCCCACGCACCAAGATTTAATTTCCTAACAGATTGAGGAAATTAATCTTAAGAAAATAAATAATTATTTTCGAAAATTGAGAGGAGAGAGAAGAAGAAGAATCCTCCTGATCTGATCTTCTGATCTGTATCCCAACTCTGATCTGAAAATCTGGTGAAGATTCTTCTATCAGATCCCTTGCCCGGTTGAGAAGCAGAATTTCCTCTTCGTATCAAGAACTCACTCGATCACCACAGCTCCCAATGCTCTGGTTTGCTGTGTGCAACTTGTGATCTTATGAGAAGTAGGTGCACTGAGTTCTGAGGTACTGAGGCCTATTTATAGGAAATTCTTAGCTTCTATTGGGCTTGAGTTATCATGGGCCAGACCAGGGACCAGAATGCAAATAGCAAATAAGGCCTATCAATTAATTAATTCCCATATTCAACCCAGAATATAATTAATTAATTAATATTGATTCATGCCACCAGAGAATCAATACTGTCCTACCTATTTGCTACCACGTTTGAGGAACGGGTTGCATTGGACTGGGTTTATCCCCACATTTAAGGTTACAGACATTCGTTAATTAATTTAAGCTCTGACAAGCTATTTAATTAATTAACATCTTTAATTCCTGAATCAATCCACTCAAACCTTTTCACTTATGCTTGAACTTAATCAGCCTGCAGGACTTTAGCATAACGAACCTTTTGAGCTGTTCAGGGAATGTCACCATCCTATACTGGATGTGGTTACCTAGTTCAGATACCAGACAGTCATACACAGATTGATGTCACCAAGACTGCAGAAGAACAGGTTCAACTAGAACCTTTTCTACAACTCAAAGTGACATACAATATATGTATACTTCTGTGTCCTCATATAGGTTTAAGATTCCATCGAGTCATAAAGATCTAGATTCTTTTAATGTCAGATAAAAGAATCGATCTCGACTTAGGTCCTCATCAATGTGTACCCCACACCAGCATACCAAGACATCCAAGATAAGATGCTTATCCGCATATGCTGCAGCCTACACCGACAGTTTATCCTGGAACTGTCTCAGCTGTGATGACTATTTATTTCTCGCTAGGTCAAACGATCCATACGATCTTCCGTGATCTTCTACACACCGTATGATCTCCCTATCGACGAGATAAGAGGATAATTGTGTTTGCGACACATGTTTGTTGATTCGACAGGAGACAAACAAACAACAATTATGATTCCCAGTATATTAACCAATAAACCTTGTACATAATATACCAATCATAATGCTTTCAGTATATAAATCCATCAATCTCCCACTTATACTCAAAGCATTATACATTTGCTTTCCAGAGTATAACGCGTCTAAACTAATCTAGCTATTACATCAAGCATTCTACGTGGCTAGCTTTTCCCTCAGCCCAAGGCTACGTACATGCATCTCGTAAACCTTCTGAGGCAGAGCTTTTGTGAATGGATCCGCTAGATTATCTTTCGTATCAATCTTTTCTATCAGCACATCACCCCTCGCTACGATTTCTCGTATAATATGGTACTTCCTTTCAATGTGTTTTGTTGCTCTGTGAGTTCGTGGTTCCTTAGAATTAGCCACAGCTCCCGAGTTATCACAATACACTGTGATTGTTCTGGGTAACTTAGGAATCACGTCCAACTCCAGAAGGAAGTTTCGAAACCATACTGCTTCTTTCGAAGCTTCAGAAGCTGCCACATATTCGGCTTCCATGGTGGAGTCCGCAATGCACTTCTGCTTTGCACTCCTCCATGATATGGCCCCACCTCCAAATGTAAACACATAGCCAGTGGTGGACTTCTTTTCATCTCGGTCTGCCTGGAAATCCGAATCAGTATAACCCACAGGGCACAACTCATCACACTGATAAACAAGACAATAGTCCCTTGTCCTTTTCAAGTATTTGAGTATGTGCTTTACCGCGGCCCAATGCGCCTGTCCAGGGTTAGACTGGTATCTCGCTACCATGCCTATAGCAAAGCAGATATCTGGCCTCGTACATAACATTGCATACATGAGGCTACCCACGGCCGATGCATACGGCACGTTGCTCATCTCATCTTTCTCCTTTTGTGTCATCGGACACTGATCCTTGGAAAGATGTATGCCATGTCTTAAGGGTAACAGACCTTTCTTGGCATTATGCATGTTGAAACGGGCAATCACAGTATCCACATATGACCCTTGAGACAAGGTCAGCATCCTTTTATTGCGCTCCCGCAATACTTTTACCCCTAGGATGTATCCTGCCTCCCCAAGGTCCTTCATATGAAACTGCTCGGATAACCACCCCTTTATGCCCGACAATACTTCCACATTGTCGCCAAATAGGAGAATATCATCTAAATAAAGTGCAAGGAATACTACGCTTCCGCTGACACACAGACGGTACACGCAACTCTCGTTTGAACATTGTGAGAATCTATAAGATTTAATCACTTCATCAAAACGGAGATTCCATGACCGTGAAGCTTGTTTAAGTCCATACAGCGACTTCCTTAGCTTCCAGACCAAATGTTCTTCGCCCTTCTGCACATAACCTTCTGGCTGTTGCATATAGATGTCCCTACCTTCTTCAAGGTACCCGTTTAGAAACGCGGTTTTGACATCCATCTGCCAGATTTCTAGGTTCTTATGTGCTGCTATGGCCAGGAGTATTCGAATGGACTTAAGTATGGCTACCGGTGAGAAAGTCTCGTCATAGTCTACACCTTCTTTCTGACTATAACCTTTCGCCACCAGCCTTGCTTTGAAAGCTGTAATTTCCCCATTCGATCCTTTCTTTCTTTTGTATACCCATTTGCACCCTATGGCCCGATGGCCATCTGGCAAATCAGTTTTCTGGTATACATCCATAGCAGTAATGGATTCTATTTCAGAATCCATGGCGATCAGCCATTTGTCCGCATCTTTATCAGATACCGCCTCTTCATATGTCCAGGGGTCGGTATCATCTAGTCTGTTTTCCGGGATCAAGTCAGAAGACTCTCCCACGAACATATACCTTTCGGGTTAGTGACTAACCCTCCCACTGCGACGAGGCATCTGAGCTGTGTCAGTAGTTGGCACAGTACGCGTTTGTCCCATACCTTGCATTAGTGGCAGTGTTGGTATATTCTCACCTGTTACAGGTGGATTTACCACTACACTGGGTTTTCCTGATGGAAATGCTTCTTTATTCTCAAGCTCGTGGAGAATAATTTCACTCTTGGATCTGTGGTTTCTTACATATTCGTCCTCCAAGAATCTCGCGTTGGTACTGACAACGACCTTCTGATTCTCTGGACAATAGAAGTAACCACCTTTCGTTTGCCTGGGATATCCTACAAACAGCATCAGCTTGCCCCTGCTTTCTAACTTATCAGGTTCCTTTGTCAGCACATATGCTGGACAACCCCAAACCCTCACTCTGTTCAAACTTGGCTTTCGCCCGTACCAGAGTTCCAGAGGTGTTTTAGGAACTGATTTAGAAGGTACCAGGTTAAGCAAATAGGCCGCTGTTTCCAAGGCGTATCCCCAAAACGAAATCGGCAAGCTTGCATAACTCATCATCGACCTGACCATTTCCAAGAGAGTTCTATTTCTTCTTTCCGCCACACCATTTTGTTGAGGGGTTCCTGGTGCAGTCCACTGGGATGTAATCCCGTTATCTGACAAGTACTGCAAGAACTCGTTGCTGAGGTATTCCCCACCACGATCTGATCGTAGTGTCTTGATAGTCTTACCAAGCTTCTTTTCTACCTCAGTCCGGAATTCTTTGAATTTCTCAAAGCATTCAGACTTATGGCGAAGCAAATAGACATATCCGAATCTTGAGTAATCGTCAATGAATGTGGCGAAATACTCATAACCTCCACGAGCTTGCGTGGACATTGGTCCACATAAGTCAGAGTGGATCAAATGTAACACATCCTCTGCTCGAGACTGACTTGCCTTGAAAGGCCTGGTCGTCATCTTTCCTTCTATACAGGACTCACAGATTGGATGCGGTACCACTTGGAAGGACTCCAAGAGCCCATCGCATGCTAATCTTTTAATCCTCTTTAGATTGATGTGACCTAGTCTCAAGTGCCAGAGATATGTTTGATCCTCATCGGAAGAAAACTTTCTCTTTAAATGATTATTATTATTAGATGAGTTTGCAACATTCACGGAAGATTTATGCATACAATCAATGATATAGAGAGAGTCAATCAGTTTGCCATGACAGATTACACCGTTATTACCAATGATAGAAACTCCACTATCAAAAATAACTGAATATCCATCAGAAAATAACTTGGAAACTGAAACTAAGTTCCACCGAAAAACCGGCACATATAAAACATCTCTCAAAATCAGAACATAGTTTTCAAAGCATAAAGTAAAATCTCCAATAGCTACTGCTGAGACTCGTTCTCCGCTGCCCATTGAGATGGTAATCTCGTCATGCTTCAGCTGCCTTGTCGGCCTGAACCCCTGCAAAGTATAACAAACATGGTCAGTAGCTCCAGTATCCACTACCCAAGAATGGGTAGAAACTGATGCTAAACATGTTTCCGTTATAAATGCACATGACGCACCTTGTCCAGTCTTCCTGACTTGACAATCTTTCTTCCAGTGACCAGCCTTGCCACACCTGAAGCACTTGTCTCTTTTAGCAGGCACGCCCGGTGTCCTCTTTGACTTTCTACCAGGGGTTGTACCTTTGGCTTTCTTCTTAAACATTCCTTTGCGCCTCTTGCCAACCAGCGCAAAGGACGATTACTAGAAGTAGCCAAAGCAACCTTTTCTGGCTGCATGACTGATTCCGCTGCCATCAAGTCATTGAGTAGCTCGTTAAGAGTGTACTCTTTCTTGTTCATGACAGCATTCAGTCTAAAGTTCTCATAGGACTTTGGCAGAGAGTTTAGGATGATATCAACCTGCGCTTCCGCATCGATACCTCCCCCATGCAGTGTAAGCTCATCCATAAGATGAGTCATACCCACCACATGCTCTCTGACCGAGCTTTCTTCCGCCATTTTCTTTCCCACGATTTCCCTCATGAGATTGAATCTGACAGCTCGGTCTGACTCACCATAAGTCACTGTGAGGTTGTCCATAATGTCACTAGCATTCTTATAAGAATGATGCTGCTGTGCAAGAACCTTGGACATCGTAGTCATCATATAGCATTTCACTATATTGTTTGACTTGAGCCACTTGTGATAGTAGCTCTTTTCCTCATCAGTCGATGCATTAGTGAGCTCAGCCGGACGAGGCTTTTCAAGGACAAACTTGTGCTCCTCTGCGACAAGGATGTAATCCAAGTTGCGTTTCCATTCTTGGAAATTTGGACCGGTTAATTGGTTTTGTGCTAAGATATTGATTACGTTTGGTAAAGACATGTCTGAAAACAATAAATTAAAACACCAATTAAAACATAGTCGCGAAACATTGAAACAATTAAATATTGAAACCTTATGATAAAGCAATATTAATGTTTCCTCCAATTTGCCTAAGTGTTACTATTGCAAGCCACACATGTGGACGTTTACAACAAAACACCTAACCAGACTGCATCTTTCAATTCCAGTCCTTTAATTCCAATCCATGCCCGGGTTCCTTAGATAAATGGAATTAATAATTGGAGACTAACTTAAGACCATATTATCCTACTGAGCAGGGACTTCACATATGAGTTATACTCTGGACAATATCTAAGCTAGCTTACCACCAAAGCCAACCCTCCCATATAAGGACACACCCGATTCCTTATAATAAGGTTGTCTCATTTAATTCAATCCCTAGAGAACTTATGGAAATTCAATACGCAAGCTACACATGTAGACGTTTACGCATGAACTCCCACTTCTCACATGAAATAAATGTTTGTTTTAAGAAATCCTATCTATTAGAACTTATGAATAATAAATTAAGTAAGCTACACATGTAGACGTTTACCTAATAAATTATCCACTTCCAATAAAGGATCGCTTTGTGGAGGTCTTATTAAAATTATGAGCTTAGTAAATTTTAGTTCATAAGGTTCAATTGCACAGATTATTTTATGTAGCCATAATTATAACATTGCTAAAATTCTATCATGCAAAGCATGAACCCCGAATTTATAGTCATAATTAATTACATAAAATAAATCACATAGCATGCTTTAAAGCTGTAAATAAAAGCAGTAAACGTGCTCCTATTATCTACAACATGCTTATATGCTGCGCAATTAAATTAAACACATATATCATGCGAAGACAAATAATAAAGCAAATAAAATTGTCCTCGTGGCCCCATGATATAAAACAAAATAAATCTAACTATTACAAGTTGGAATTTATTTTTACAGATCTTCGACTGGGCTCCCACTACTTGAATTGAGATCTGGATTTATTTTCTGAACTTGGGCCTCCAAGATTTGATCTTTCAGAAAATTGGACAACTGGGCCAGTTAACAAGATCGCGGGCCTAGGCACACATTGCAAGCCCAATAGCCCGCGAGAACTCGGCCCGACGAGCCACCACCAGCGAAGCACTATCGCCGGCGACCCGCCGTCGTCGTGAGGGCTCTCGGCATGCACAACAGCCATGCACGTACGTGCATGGATGAAGTCCGCGATACCGCCTCCTCCGACCGTTGCCCGTTTCGCATGCTGCCGCCCGGCTTGCCCCGACCGTCGCCCGAACCGCCGTGCACTCCTCTTCTCCTTCACCGGCCTCCGTGACTCGCCGGAATCACGCAAGGATTGAACCGGGGCCATGCGAACCACGCGAAAAACCCTATTGTTTTCCGCATCCGGTCGCGCCTCCAGCCGACGTCCCAGCCCGCGTCCCCGACCACCGAGCCACCGCCAACACCACCTTGCCCCGCCTGCCGACACTGACCAAGGGAGGAGGACGGCCGCCGGCGTGCACAGTGCTGTGCAGGGCTGCTGCGCGCGCGCGCGCGAACCCTAGGGTTCCGCCGCGTTGCGCGCGCCCCTCGCGCGCCTGTCCCGCACGCCGCTGCGCCCCGCCGCCCCTGCTCGCCGCCCCTCGCGTCGCCGGCCTGGCCTGGAGCCCCGCGTGCCTCGCCCTGCGCCGGCCTTGGCCGCGCGGTCTGTGCGCGTGTGCGCGCGCGCGGCGCGCGCGAAACCCTAGGATTTCAGCGCCGCTGCTGCCGCCGCCGTGCACCGCCACCGCGCGCCGTCCCGCCGTGCGCCGCCGTCGACGGCCGTGCATGGCCCCAGCCATGCCGGCCCTGTCGCGTGTTGTCGCGCGGTTGTGCGTTCTTCGTGTTCTTCGTTCTTTGTGTTCTTCGTGTTCTTCGTTCTTCGTTTTATAGATTTAATTTTTGAAAATAAAATTACATTGAATAATTCTAATTACATTCTAAAAATTCTAATCTAACCACGGATTTATCTCGTGGATGAAAAATGAATCCATATAAATGGGCGGATTAACCCGAGGAACCACGAGGACGAAAAACATTAAATCAATCCATAAACCATCCATTGCATGCAATCAATAATAATAATCATGCATGTTCATAGGCAATATTATTTTTCCGATAGAGCCAATTAATTAAACCTCGCTCTGATACCAATTGAAGGGATTCGTGAACTGAATCACGAAGTCCGTTTGCCAAGAATCGTTAATTGAAATATCAAAAATAAATTGCTATGCCTATGAACAATCCTAGCATGCTCCTATATTATTATGCATAAGAAGGTTATGCGGAATACCTGGATTGAAGAACGATGAAGAACGCGTGCGTAGAGATGCCCTTTGATCTTTCCCACGCACCAAGATTTAATTTCCTAACAGATTGAGGAAATTAATCTTAAGAAAATAAATAATTATTTTCGAAAATTGAGAGGAGAGAGAAGAAGAAGAATCCTCCTGATCTGATCTTCTGATCTGTATCCCAACTCTGATCTGAAAATCTGGTGAAGATT
>JAPKLW010008543.1:0-13233 GCA_026898455.1 Plectranthus barbatus | reverse complement strand
CGTGTGTCTGCAGTAGCAGTTGGAGATGTTACATTATGCTTTCAAGATAATGTTCTGATTTTAAGAGACGTTTTGTATGTGCCGGATTTTCCGCGGAACCTTATTTCTGTTTCCTGTTTAATAAATGATGGATTTTCAGTTATTTTTGATAGTCATGTTACTATCAATGGCAATAACGGTGTTATCTATCGTGGGATACAGAAAGACTCTCTTTATATCATAACTTGTTTGCATAAATCTTCCGTGAATGCTGCATATAACTCATTTAATCATAAGAAGAGAAAGTTCTCATCTTCTGATGAGGACATATCTATGGCATCTGAGACAAGGTCACATCAATCTAAAGAGGATCAAGATACTCGTGGATGATGGAGCGTTAGATTCAATCCAGGTAGTTCCACATCGAGTTTGTGAATCCTGTATAGAGGGAAAGATGACGACCAGGCCTTTCAAGGCAAGTCAGTCTCGAGCAAGTGATGTGTTGGAACTGATCCACTTTGATTTATGTGGACCGATGTCTACGCAAGCTCGTGGAGGATTTAAGTATTTTGTCACTTTTATTGACGATTACTCGAGATATGGGTATGTTTACTTACTTCACTATAAGTCTGAATGCTTTGAGAAATTCAAGGAATTCAAGGCGGAAGTAGAGAAGAAGTTAAATAAGACAATTAAGTCATTACGATCTGATCATGGTGGTGAGTATCTAAGTGACGAGTTCTTGCAGTTTTTATCAGAGCATGGGATTACATCCCAATGGACCGCACCGGGCACTCCTCAGCAGAATGGTGTGGCGGAAAGAAGAAATAGAACTCTTCTTGAAATGGTTAGATCTATGATGAGTTATGCAAACTTGCCTGTTTCGTTTTGGGGCCACGCGTTACTAGCAGCGGCGTACCTACTGAACCTGGTACCTTCTAAGTCAGTTCCTAAAACACCCTCGAAACTCTGGCATGGGTGAAAGCCCAGTGTGTCAAAGATAAGAGTGTGGGGTTGTCCGGCATATGTTTTGTCGAAGGAACCTGATAAGTTAGAAGGTAGGTCCAAGCTAATGTTGTTTGTGGGATACCCCAGACAAACAAAAGGTGGTTATTTCTACTGTCCTGAGGATCAGAAGATCGTTGTTAGCACCAACGCAAGATTCTTGGAGGACGAATTTGTGAAAAACCACAAATCCGAAAGTGATATCATTCTCCAAGAAATTGGAGACGATGATGCGCTTCCATTGGGAAAACCCCGTGGCAGATTGAGTGTACCTCTCGAAGGTATGGAACCAATTGCACGGTCGCCAGTGCAAGGATTTGATCCACAAGTAACTGCACCAACTGCTGATGCAGTACCAGCGCTCCATCGTAGTGGGAGGGTACCTCACTAACCCGAGCAGTATATGTTCATGGGAAAGTCTTCGGACTTGATCCCGGAAGACGGACTAGATGATACCGACCCATGGACATACGACGAAGCAGTAAATGACAAAGATGCGAAAAAATGGCATAAAGCCATGGATTCAGAAATTGAATCAATTACCTCTATGGATGTATACCAGAAGTCTGCGCTACCAGATGGCTTTCGGGCCATAGGTTGCAAGTGGGTATACAAATGGAAGAAAGGTTCGAAAGGAGAAATAACGGCTTTTAAAGTCAGGTTGGTGGCGAAGGGTTGTAGTTAAAAGGAGGGCACTGACGATGACGAGACCTTCTCACCGGTAGCCATGCTCAAATCCATTCGAATTTTTCTATCCATAGCAGCACATATGGACCTAGAGATCTGGCAGATGGATGTCAAAACCGCATTTTAAACGGGTACCGTGAGGAAGGTCGTGACATCTATATGCAGCAGCCAGAGGGTTATGTGAAGGATGGTGAAGAGCATCTTGTCTGGAAGCTAAGGAAGTCCTTGTATGGACTTAAAGAAGCTTCACGGTCATGAAACAAACATTTCGATGATGTGATTAAATCTTATGGATTTTCACAGTGCAAAACCGATAAGTTGTGTGTACTGATTATATGTCAGCGGAAGCGTGGTATTCCTTGCACTTTATGTAGATGACATTCTTCTATTCGGCAACGATGTGAAGGTGTTGTCAGACATAAAGAGATGGTTATCTGAACAGTTTCAAATGAAGGACCGAGGAGACGCTGGATACATCCTTGGGATTAAAGTCTTGCGTGATCGCAAGAAGAGGATGTTAAGCTTGTCTCAGGTCGCTTATACTGATACTGTGATTGCCCATTTTAGCATGCAAAATGCTAAGAAAGGATTTGGATTTCCAGGCGGATCAAGATGAGAAGAGATCGACCTCAGGCTATGTGTTCACCTTGGGAGGTGGAGCTGTATCATGGAGGAGTGCGAGACTGAAACGTATCGCGGACTCCACCATGGAAGCTGAGTATGTGGCAGCTTCAGAGGCTTCTATAGAAGCAATATGGCTCCGGAACTACCTCCAAGAGTTAGATATTGTTCTGAGTTTGCCCAAGAAAAATGGCGTTTGTCCTCACTCTACGGTGCGACACCGATTGAATATTGGAGATCGAGGTGCTTGAAGGTGCGCGCTGACCAGACAGAGGAGCTGCTCAATGTTAGAGATCAGGCCTGACCTTGTACTCAATCTTTTAGTGAATTTTCAGTTAGAGGACTGAAGAGTGGATGTATAACAGTTGTTTGAACCACTATAAATCCTTGTGTCCTTACTATTTTATTTAGTTATATTGTGCATTCGTTTATTTGAAACTCAACACATCAAGTGTAGTTGTATTAACTGCAAGTCAACTTAACGAATATTCGAGCTAAAACATATTTGATAAACACTTGCTAAGTCGTGACCTACGCAAGATACGTGGAAAATTGATTTTATACTTCCGCTGCATATAAAACAATCTGATTGGGGACCAACAGAAGAACAATGATTTCCGGTTCAATTTTTTCTTTAATAAAGTGACGATCAACCACCACATGTTTTGTCCGATCATGTTGGACTGGATTCTCTAAAATGCTGATTTCTGCTTTGTTATCACACATCAATCTACACGTCTTTCCAAAAAATTACTGAAGCTTCTTGAGTAATTTCCATATCCACAGCACTTCAGTAATCCCACTCTTGATTCCACTAAATTCTGCTTCAGCACTGGATAAGGCCATGACTTTTTGTTTCTTGCTCCTCCACGAAACAAGATTCCCTCCAACTAATGCAAAGTACCCAGCAGTAGACCTCCAATCAACCGGATTTCCCGTCCAGTTCGCATCTGTGTAGGCAAGAATCTCAAGATGTTCGTCCTTTTTGAAGAAAATTCCACACTCGAACATCCCCTTTAGATATCTTACAACTCTCAAAGCTGCTTTCATGTGTTTGATCTGAGGCCGATGCATAAACTGACTGATCACTCCCACGACATAGGAAATATCTGGCCGAGTGTGTGACAAGTAGATCAGTTTTCCTACAAGCCGCTGGTACCTCCCTCGTTCTGTCTCTTCTGCTCATTCTGTGATTTGTAATCCATGATTCACTCATATAGGAGTAAGTGCTGGTTTGCAGTCCATCATTCCTGTCTCTGCCAGAAGATCTAATGTATACTTTTTCTGGTTAATAAAGGTTCCAACCTTCGATTTCAGAACCTTGATACCCAAGAAATACTTCAATCTTCCCAGTCTTTCATCTCTAATTCTTTGAAAAGATTTTCTTTCAGTAGAACAATTTCCTCGAAATCATTCCCTGTTAAGATCATGTCATCAACATAAATGATGAGAAAAGTGATAAGACTCCCTCAGTGTTTGATGAAAAGGGTATGGTCCGAATTACTTTGTTGGAAGCCATATTTTTTCATGGTTGCTGTAAATCTCCCAAACCATGCTCTTGGTGACTGCTTCAGCCCATACAAAGTCTTCCTTAGTTGACATACCTCATTTTCTTTAAACTCGGATTCAGACCCTGGAGGCGGCAGCATATACACTTCTTGCTTCAATTCTCCGTATAAGAAGGCATTTGTTACATCAAATTGGAGTAGATCGCAATCTTGATTAACTTCAATATAGGAGGACTCTAACAGTGTTCATTTTCGCCACGGGTGAAAAGGTATATGCATAGTCAATCCCATATATATGAGAATATCCTTTAGCCACCAGCCGAGCTTCATACCTGTCAATTGAGCCACCTATCTTCCGTTTGATAGTAAAGACCCATCTGCATCCAATCAGGTTCTTGCCAGCTAGTAGTTGACACTTCTCATATGTCTCATTTCGAGCTAACGCCCCCATCTCCTTGTCTATAGCCCCTTTCCAGTTAGGATTCCGAAGAGCCACTTCCTCTGAATGAGGAATAACATCAGAATAAAGTGCATTCTAATATTTTGAGGCATCATCATACAAACTCAACTTTGCTAGAGACCCAATAGAGTATCTGGACTGCCCTGTCCGGTCTGGAGAATACCATCGAGCTGAAACTCCTCGATTATGCCTAGGTGGAAGGATCCTCCTAGACTCTCCATCTGTTTCTGTATGCCCTTCAGCTCCAGAGTTCCTTACATTAGATATCTTGGAAGAAGAAGAAGCATCAGACGTGGGCCCAAAGTCAAAATTTTTAATGTTTGGAGATTGTTCATCCTCAGGTTCTGCTTTTCTGAGCTCAAGTTATTCAGAGAATCCAACTGTGTGATAAGAGGGAATCTGGGACTGGTCTTGGTTTTGGGTTTGGTTTTGTGTTTGATGCCTTTGGTTTTGTGCTGGACCAAGAAGAAGCCAGCTTAGCAAGTCATTAGAACTCTCCCCCTGACTGCTAAGATGGTTGGAGTAGAAGTACTCGGTTTTAAGAAAACTACAGTGTATCGTGGTACTGATTTGTTTGGTTTTTAGGTTATAACACCGATATCCCTTTTGATGGATCCCATACCCGACAAAGACACATTTTTCAGCACACGGGGATAATTTATTTTGTTCATGTTTTGGAATATGAACAAATACAGAACACCCAAGGACCTAAGGCTAAAGGGATAGGTAGGATGGAACAACTACTTGACTAGACAAAATATCTAGTGGAGTTTTGAATTTGAGAGTTTATGTCGGGAGTCGGTTTATGAGGTAAACAGAAGTTGCTACTACTTCGGGCAAAAAAGAAGCTGGGACTTTGGATTCTAGCATCATAGCCCGGGTCATTTCAAGAATGATTCGATTTTTACGTTCAACTACCCCATTTTGTTCGGGTGTATAAGAATAAGAAGTCTGATGGATTATTCCCTTATTGCGACAGAAAGTTTAGAAATTGGTATTGATGAATTCCCCCCCATTATCCGATCTAAGAATTTGAATACTTTTGTGGAATTGTGTTTGGATCATAGTAAAAAAATGGGTAAATTTTTTGAATACTTGTGATTTAGAGTCGAGAAAATATACCCAGGTTATTCGTGTAAAGTCATCCACAAAAAGAAAAAAATAACGACATTTAAGGGCCCCAAAAAATAGGAGAAGGCCCCCAAACATCAGAGTGCACAAGTGAAAACGGGGAAAGAGTTCTAGTATTATTAGCAGGAACAGAGTGTCTGTGACTTTTCTCCAGAATATGTCGGAGATTCAAATCTGCTAGAGTATTCAGATGAGCAGAGATGCAAAGGTTTTTAAGTCTCTGTTGATCCTGCTATTTATAGGTGAGACACCAGAAAATAGTCGGTAGAGACATTGGAAAGGATGTCCAATCATAATCGATGCTCTTCTGAAAAGTTGCTTGTCTCTCAGCTTTTTCTGCTACAACGTATTGTTTTTCTGAGCAATTTGTACTTGTTGTGTCAGACGCCGAACAACGTTGTACGCCAGTCGCAGCTGAGTATCTATCTATCATTGACTTCTTTAAACTTCTCGTGCGACTTGTTCGACATCTTGTCATACACGGATTCCTTGACGCGAAACTATCTTGATCTGAAACTGCGAGTACCTCTCAACAGTTTCTATGTGAAGACTGTGTCTGTGTGTCCACAGTTTTTGCGACCTTGCTCTGCTCGTCTTTGTCTTCTAGGTGCGACAGTTATCTCGTCTGAATGTCTTCTTCAAAACTGTTCCACAGTTTTACTGACTTCCTTCTTCCTAGACTACTACAACTCGATCATCCTATACAAGGATTACATGAGGTAATAACTCTAAGGCCTAGACTTTGGTATATATTTTTGACACATCAAAATATCAAATAAAGGTAGGATTTCTACGTCAATACCTAACTTGTACAAAAGATATGATCAAAATCATAAAAGATATGCAAAACCCTAGATATGAAGATACAAAAATATCTAAACTAAATCATATCTTATCGTCCCCATCAAGCGAGAATCAAGCGAGACGTCATAATTGATGAGACTCGAAGCTTGCTGCGAAAGAACTCAAAAATTGGACGAGGCATAGCCTTTGTAAAAATATCCGCAATTTGTTGATCAGTAGGAACAAATTCCGTAACAAGACTGCCATTCTGAACGAGTTCTCGCACAAAGTGATAATCCATATCAATGTGCTTCGCACGCTTGTGAGCAACGGGATTTTTGGGTTAGAAAAATGGACCTCTTATTGTCACAAAAAAAGATGAGGTAGACGAGTAAGAGGCACCCGCAGCTCACGTAGGAGCAAATAATCCAAACCACTTTGGCAGCGGTATTAGCCATGGCACAGTACTCTGATTCGCAGCTGGAGTGCACCACGGTTGGTTGTTTCTTAGCACTCCAAGAAACTGAATTTCCAGCCAAGAAAATTGCATACCCATATATCGAGCGACAAGTGTCGACATAGCGTGCCCAACGGCATCGAATAGGCAACAATAATCGCAACATGAGGAATGAGAGAAGAGAAAATCATGCGAGAGCGTACCTTTAACATAGCAAAATCCTCTTAACCGCTTGAAAATGGTCAGTCGTTGGAGATTTTAGAAACTAGCTAGCGAGATTCACAGCGAAGGAAATGCCCGAATGAGTGAACGTAAGATAGTGTGTGATGTCATCGAAAGGCTGATTGGATTAAGTTAGAGTGTGGTCAGCCGACAATGGCGTGCCTATCGGGTGAGCATCGAGCATGTCCGTGCGAGCTAATATGTCATGAGTATACTTGGCTTGAGAAAGCAAAAGACCTGCGTTCGTGTATGTGACTTCCAAGCCCAAAAATAGCTAAGTAGCCCCATATCTTTAATTGCAAACTCAGAGTTCATGTGAGAAATAAAAGTCGAGATGTGAGGAGGACTGTTTCCAGTGAGGATGATGGCGTCGACATAGATTAGATGATACAGCTGAGTATGCTTGAGAGAGCAAAAATAAAGAGGGAGGTGTCCAACTTGCTGCAAGTGAAGCCGGACGATAGAAGAAATGAGTTGAGCCGCTGGAACCAAGCATGGGGCGCTTGCTTGAGACCACACAAAGCTTTCTTGAGATGACACACATGATTTCGGAAGCGCGAGTCGTTGAATCTAGGAGTTAACCTCATGTATACAGACAACAAAATGATGTTTTTCAAAAACACATTCTTAACGTCGAGATGGTGAAGAGACCATCCATTTGCAATGACAAGAGAAAATATGAATCTAATTGTTGTTGCTTTGGCGATCAGACTAAAGGTATGGGAAAAATCAAGACCAGGGATCTGAGAAAATCCTTGAGCAACAAGACGAGCCTTGTGGCGCTCAATGCTACCATCAGCGCGAAACATGGTACGAAAAAACCATTTAGAGCCAACAGTGTTCGCGTTGGTAGGAGGCGGAACAAGATTCCAAGTTTGATTTTTCTGAAGAGCTTCCATCTCTTTGGCCATAGCAGCCAACCAAATGGGATTTTTAGTAGCTGACTTAAATCCTTTGGGCTCAGAAGATACAAGAATAGCATGGTGAAGATGAGTCGGAGCATAATATGCAAGATGCAGAGGTTTAAAGATACCTGCTCGAGCTCGAGTTACCATATGATGGCAAGGACGCGCAGGAGGCTCGGCCAAAGGAGCAGGCTGCAGCCAAGTGATCAGTGTTGGGGCACGTGAATCATCTGGGCAGAGAGTGCACAAGCAATGAAGTTCTGGAGAGGTGCCTGATCACTGTAATTTCTACAGATTAATTATAGAAATAGTGGCAAATAAATTTATAAAATCCGAAAGTTATCGATCCAGGGGAATGAAACAATGAAAAACCTTGAGTACTGAATTAGAGTTTCTCGGATAATTGTTTGAGGCAATCACAGTTTTGAAAAAGTTTTTGTAATATAAATTCAGAAATAATATTAAACAAGAATTCAGAGAACTATTATAATCACGCAAATTTTAGGATTTTGTCCAAATAAATACAAGAATTCAGATTCTAGGGATTTGAGTACTATCTTGATTAACATGTAGAATAAATTCTTCAAATGCCAATTTAATTCCTTGAAAGATGAAAATCAGAGAAATATTGTAAACTTCCTTTTTAGGCAAATTACAAAGTTGATTATTGAGAATCCTTTATCCTCTCGGTCTCAAGAAATAATCAATAACTCCAGAAAACAACAGATATTTTCCTATAATTTAATTCTTTCTTTTTCAGACAAGAATACCAAATTATATTGCGGAATCATTTTCTTGTAAATCAATTTTCACCTTATGAGTCTCAAATTAATTAACTGATAACCTAATCAAGTGGCCAACGAAACTAGGCATAATATAACACAAGATTCCAACAAATTAATCAAGGAAAGGCATTTGAACGAATTAATTCATAACATGTATTCAAGATAGATTTATATCCCTAGAATCTGATAAAGAGATTAGTTCAACATAATCATAATCAAAGAAATCATGAAAAGATTAAACCTGGAATAATAATCTGGCATTATAATCTGATGTTCAATTGCAGAAAACAGCTGCATGAAATTCCTTCGGCTATTACAGAAAATAAAACTTCACTCTCTTTTTTTTCTTTCAAAATAAAACTTTCTGCTCAAAACTAAAAACTGTCTACTCCTCATTCTCTTTTTTTTTTTAATCCTGCTAATGATCTAATGATAATGGTGCCCTTTACAACTCCCGAATGCCCCATTTTATAGTGCCCAGACTCCATTTTGTCAAGATTGCAGGTAAGGTAGGTGAGAAAAATCGTGCCCAAACATCATTTGGTCAGATTTGCACGCAAGGAAAATCAGAAATGTCAGAATTCTCGCCCAGATGATACGCGTCTCGGCCGAGATACACTCCATCTCGGCCGAGATGTGTATTCTTCTTCCTTCCGGTTCACACCTGTGTCGGCATGCAAATCGACCGTCCACCTCGGCCGAGATGGACTTCGTCCCGGCCGAGATGGAGCTCCTGCGTTGACCTTCGGCAGCCCGTGCTGCGCTCATCTCGGGGGTTCATCTCGGCCGAGGTAGCCTTCATCTCGGCCGAGACAGACCCAGCATTCTCCCTCTCGAGCTTCCTTCAATCAAAGCCTATTTCCTGCAAAATTCCACCATCATAATACCACCTAACACCAAAATACAGTCATGCATAAATATAAATAAAAAATCAAATGTCTTGAACACTAAATGGACAAAAACTCAATGATAAGTTAGCGAAATAACGAACTTATCAACTCCCCCAAACTTAAACCGTTAATCGTCCTCGATTAATCTATAGACAGAAAATCAAACCAGCATGCAAGATACGAATTTTTCAATGCCTCACAAGTTTCCAAACTATCAAAGTCACGACGATCCACATGTACTGCACATTCAAGACAATAATCAAACAATCCAATCATCAAAGGGAAACCTCACATTGTCAACTGTTTTCACTCATCTCTCAAGTGTTTGGGTTGTGTAACAACTCTCAATTTCAAGGTTAATGCACACTTACCATATGTTTGACAAGTTTCTCATCTTTCCATTGCTAAATAGTGTAATAAATCAAGTAATCAAATAGGTCTTAATTGGGTTGTAATGTGGCTTCCTAAAATAGGTGGGATATTTTTGGCTAAGTAGTTCCCTCCTGTACTTGTTCACTCATCACACCATATCATTCAACCTCAACCACTTCAAAATTTTATTTTATTTTATTTTTATTTTTATTTTATTTATTTTTTTTTTTTTCACAAGCTCTCTTCATATAATTTTCATAACTCACACAGCTCTCTTCACATAACTAGAGCGTTTTAATAATACCAAAGAAATCTTTTTCTAAGCTCATCTTATAATGCTCATAACTTAAAAATTTTTCAATCTCTCATCCAGATTAATTCAGGGTCCCTTTTTGCAAATAATCATCTCCCCTCTCACTCATCACCCATTCTAAACAAATAAACAATTCATAAGGCTCAAAAGGGCTACAAGTGGAGATTTTTAAGGTTAGTGTATGGGATTTGGCTAGGAAAGAACATGCCTAAAATCATTTTACTTTTATTATCACACTTATGCAACCTTGAGAGAGAAACAAGTCAAATTCTAGAAGATTATTGCATACGCACCTTGTCACACATCAAAGAAAGATTCAGGCTCAATTCTCACTTGGGTTAAAAATTGTTTCCCCTCAACAATCATCAAGTTCAATTTTAGTCTAATCATGTACAAACACACTTCACACAGCAACTCATCAAGCAGAAGACTCCTATCATTAGCTATCAATTGCAAGCGGATTCTCAATTCGATGTCCACAAATCAATCAATCATCAATCACAGTTAAAACAGGTGGAGGATTTTTCACAATCTCAAGCTTACAAATCTTATGAGTTCCGACTGCCCTATGTTCAAGCGCATGCATGCAATGCAAAAACTTAAATACTTACTAACTAAATCATGCTAAAGCGATAAAAACTGAAATTTCCAAGGTAATAAAATCAAAACTAAACAGCAACTACATAAATAACACAAGTTCAAATAAAAAAACAGTAAATACATAAATAACACAAGTTTTACGCCTCCCGGCCATCATCCCCCCAAACTTATTCAACAGAATGAAGAATAAGTTTGAAAATCGAGCGTGGGGAAGTAAAACTGTACCTCACTGGCCATCACCCTGTGTGTCGGGGGTGTCCATGGTATCCCCCTGAGCGTTGCGGCGGCGCATCCGGCGGCGGCGGATGTAAGTAGTCACCTCCGGGCCATCATCATCGATCGACAGCAGCTGTCTCATCTGATCCTCAAGCAGCCCAAGTCGCAGACGGACATCCTCTCTAAATCTCGTGCTCCGGGTAAACTCTGCCGCTGCTGCCTCTCTCGCTGCTGCTGCAGCCACTCTCTCGGCTGCCTGGAGCTCAGCCTGATGCTGCATAAACCCGTAGATCGTCTCCAGGTCCATGCCGGCACCGGAGGTAGAAGTACCTCCTGCATAGTGGCCTGAGAATCCTGCTCCTCCCCACTGTAAATGGTGCTCCTCCTCATCACGCTCCTCATCGTCGTGCTCTGGCTGCTCGCCCCATCTTCTCTCGGCGGTCTCTCTCTCCGCGGCATCTCGTGCAGCCACAGCTCTATCCCACCGCTCTCTCTCGGCCACCATATCTGCTATCTCCTCGTGTGTGAGTCTCCGGTGGTCTGGCTGGTATCCCAGTCTGTGGAGTAGGCGGCTCTGCGGTGCTATCCCATTAGCTGCCACGACTAGAGCCATGTGGGCTGGAGTACTCATGAACCAGTTGGCCTTATACTCCAGGTCGGTGACGTGCGTGAGCGGGGTATTGGGCAGAGGAAACAAATCTCCAGTGGATAGCTTTAAATGGTGCGGGGGATCCAGAACCAGCATGGTCCGGGTGATCAGATGGCCGATATCAAGGACTTGCCGCCCATATGCCTGCCTGAGCTCTTCTACGGGGTATCCAAAATGTAGGGCGATAGGGGTGATCAGACCACCCCACCAGACATCCCCTCTCTTCATCTTCTTTTGCCGGCTGATGTTATCCAAAATGCATCCGGCCAGGCTGACATGTATCCCGGCAAGCATGCAATAAAGCACGTGAACTTCCTTCTGCCGGGCCTTTCCACTCTCATGCCTCCCATATATGCATGACCCCATCCATTTGAAAATGTAGCGGAAGACGGGGTTGTCAACATGGGAGGACTTCATGTTCCCCGTATCGAACCTGGTCTGGCCCACGGAAGTGAGAGCAGCGATGTCTGTCCAAATTTCTGCCACATTGAAGTCTTCATGCTCGTGGAAGATTCCTCCAGGTTGACAACCCAGAATGGTATCAAACTCGGAGCGGGTGAGGCGGTGTGGTTGGTTCATCAATTGAAAGGACATGGACATCGGCTCCGGTCTTCTCCCAGTGCTCATGTGAACCCGGACAGTGGCCATGAACTCTCGAGTGAGAGTGGAGTAAGTGGGCCACGCTCGGTGGAGTAAACAGCCCCAGCCAATGCGCTGAAACAGGGCCGAAACATCCTCTTCGATTCCAAGTGTTGTCATCGTCTCGTGGTCGAGGAAGGGGGTCGCCTTGATGGAATATGTCAGCAGTTCGTCATATCTGGCGGTCTCCGAAGCATCATCAAACTGTGGGAAATATTCTTCATTCAAACCTACAAAGCAAAATTTTCCCTTTAACCACAAAAAATCCAATTTGGCAAAATAATCCCCCAATACAAGTACCCATATCAAATTGGTAAGAAAATATTGCTCATGGCTATGTATAAAATCCAAACAAAGCAACAATTTGAGAAAACAACATATGATTCGAATTTTTCTAACTTGGGGAAATCAATGTTCGAGCAATTGGAGACTTAGCAAAGCAAAATTCAACTTCCCAAGTAGAGTAAAATACAATATGGCTTGTGTATCGACTAAACATGCAATCCAAATCGAAGAATTCAAACCAAATTCAACTCAAGTCCAACTTCACACAAGTTCTTAAGAACCCTAATTTTTGCAATGTAGGGGCATGAAAATCAATATAGAGCAAAGAACTTTGAAAGGATTGAAGTTAGGAACTTACCGGCCATGGAGAATCGTTGAAATCGGTCGAAAAAAACGATAGCTCGGGAAGGGGGGTTTTTTTTTTTTTGTGCGTGTGTGTGTGAAGAAGTGAGGAAGAAAACTGATATCGTGCCTTTTAAAATTTTAGACTCGCGCGTCTGTCTCGGCCGAGGTAGAGGGAAACACGGTCGACGCGAGAAAAAAAATCTCGGCCGAGGTGTAACCTATCCCGGCCGACGCGAAAAGAAATTCCCGGGGTGTGCAGACTTACGTCGCCCGAAATGGTAATCTCGGCCGTGTTGTAAGTTGCCTCGGCCGAGATGATCTGAATTGTTCCGGTCGATTTCTCTGAAATCTCGGCCGTTCTGATTTCTTATCTCGGCCGTT
>JAPKLW010008542.1:0-13233 GCA_026898455.1 Plectranthus barbatus | reverse complement strand
CCCAAACCGCTGGCATAAAGACTTGCCATCGTCATCTCAGCTACCTGGTAATCTGGTTCATATTCTTCATACTAACCAGAATCACATAGGATTCTGTTTCTCTGAACGAAGAAAGATTGAGACGATTCCATATTTTTTTGGAGAAAAGTTTTTTAAAGGGCAAAGTTTGCAAGAAGGCGTATCAAACAAATCTGAAGATCATGCTACTTATAGAGTTATTTGTGATTACTGCTCATCTTGGAATTCGAACGGTTGATCTGCTGAAGATTTTATCCAGACGCAGGAGAATGCTTTTCGTAAAAAGGTACATTTAATGCGCGCAGACGGCGGCGACGAATAAGGTCATGCCACGTCACCAGCACTCAAGTTACGGAGAACGTGCGTACTCGCACGATTTGACTCCTTACCCGAGCCGTTGATCGCAATTAAAAAGGAAGCAATCCCCACCGTTGATTTCCTCTCGTGTTCCGAAATCTTCTATACACTAGATTGATTTCAAATCTCTATCATTTTGAAACCCTTCGCCTCCTTTTTTTCTCAAAACCCTCTTCAGAAATTCCTAAATCTCTGAATTCTCAACAATGGCGTCAAATCCCAACTCTCCAAATACTCTAAACACAGAACCCAATCATCCTGAATCACCCCAAACCTTGAATCCAGAAGATTTCATTTCATCAACTCCACTGCAACCACCCACCTTCATTTACCCACAGATTGTCGGATCCCCACTGCATGCCCGACATGCACCTGAGTTCACTAGCATAGAAAAGAAAGAGGATATCGATGAATCCATCCCATATAGTAAACTTGTCTTTCTGGCCCGGAAGAAGGAATTATCAGGCCATACAAGGGAACAAAGGCGTCTGGCGCAAATTATGAAGGACAGAATTCTATATATGCCTCTCGGCACCAAACATATTCCAAAGTGGATCTTGGATCTACTTGACTCCAAACTTTTGGTAAAATATCTCTCCGCTGAACTTGTTCGATTTCATCCTCATATGGTTTCGGAATTCTATGGTAGGGCAGTTATGAACACTGATCAAAAATCTTTCAAAACTAGCATTTATGGAAATATTGTGGAAGTTAGTGTTGATTTACTATCTAGAATGTTTGGTCTTCGAAATTATGGGCCCAAGATATCTCAATACAAGATGAATGACCTTGCCGAAATGGAAAGACGGTGGAATCTTTGGAAGAAACCAGGGGAATTGAAAGCCAAGAAAGGACAGGCGATTGTCTTCAAGGTTGCTACACCAATCAATGCTCTGTCTGATGAGTACAAACTTCTAGCGGAGATAGTAATCAAAATGCTTCAATGTGATGCTGGTTCGTACTCCGAACTATCTGCCAAGAAGTACTCTGTTATGATGGCGCTAGTCGATAACATTAAGGATAATTGGGCGGAATTCTTTTTCGAGCGATGGGCTGAACATGCTCGAAAGAATGATCACATGGCAGTAGATGGAACTTTCTCGTCGAACGTGAATTTTGGGCTGAAGATTAGTAAATACTTAGAGATGTTATTCACCAATACGAGAGATGATCGTGGTGAAAGACTACTTCCTACAGACTACATCCCAACAACACGGAAGGAGCCCAAGCCTGTGAGTAGTCGACACCCTCGGAAGTTGACAGGGAAGTCTAATGTGGACAAAGACAAACCCACATCTCCTGAAGAACCTGATGCTTCTACATTAGCTCCTCAAATCTTGCAGTCTGCCATTCCCATGTCTGCTGAAGAGATTGCTCTATTAAAGACAAACACTGAGACAGATCACTGCTTCAAAAATCTCGAGGAGATTGAGAAATTGGGAAATTTACCAGTTGATCAAATCAATGAGATAATGACTACAAAGGAAGCCGAACAGCTTCCACCTACGATTGGGGTTATGGCTATACCAATTCCGACAAAGAAGAGAACCAAAGTCACCTCCCCTGCACCGAAAGCAAAGAAGAAGACCAGGAGAAAGTTGGAGCTACTTTCCGATAAGAAAGAATTAGAAAAAGCAGAAGAAGAAAAGAAGGATGCTAAAGACACTGCTAAAGATGATGCTGACATTACAGCAGAGAAGGTGTCTGCTAAAGACACAAACGGAGGACCCTGCTGAAAGTGATCCGGAATACATTCCCAGATCTTCCAGAACCAAAGAAGAGCGTCCTCAGGGAGGAAGAAAAACTAAGAGACAGCGCTTGGCTGAACTTAAAGAGCGTAAGAAGAAAGAATACATGAAATTCATTACTGAAATGACGTTCGAAGGAAGGGACAGGAATTACGAACGAGTCAAGTCAGCCGCTGAAGAATTTAAGGCTCAGAAGAAAGCCGCTCAACAAGCACTAATGGAAGAACAAGCTGCCAAGAAAGGGAAAGGCATCGTAGATGGAAGGATCTCTGTTACCATTCCCTCAATCAGCAATGAAGGAGCTATCATATCTTCACAAGATGCTATGTCAGATGAAGAGCTTGATAAGGCAATTCACGAAGGCAGATTCGATGAATTGAGGTCGATTGTGGACTTAAAAAACAGTTCTGATGAAGAACATCATGGAATACTCAGACGACTTCCAGGAAATCCAGATGCAGGCCCTTCTGGATGTGAGGAAGAGGGAAGTCATGCTAGAGAAGGTTCTACTGAGCAGATTGAATACATGGAGGGTGGCTCATCAGCTGAACATGAGATTTACCAATCACAGCTTGCTGAGCATGACACAGGATCTCTACAGATTACTGTCGAGGAATCAACTGCTAGATGTGAGGGTGTGATTCCTGATGAAGCACCTCACACAGAAGCTCTTCCTGATGTCATCACTGACAAAGAATCCACAGGCTTATATGATGCTAAAACTCTGACGTTGATTTCATCAAAAGGAATGGATTCACTTCGATTAGCACTCATAAGAAGCAAAGCAAATCCTGACTTTGATTCGGTGGGTCAGGAAATTGATGAATTTGTGTTCTTGATGATAGAGGAGGAAATAAAAGGAGTATTTGCTGGAGTATTGCTAGAAGATACTCCTGAAGGAAAGATATTGGGAGAAGAGTTCAGACGATGGAAGAAGTATGATTACATCTCTCATGAACTTGGTATGGAAGAAAGAGAGATAATCATGGCTTGGAAAGGATTAAAATTCTGGAAGCAGGAGGAATTGTGGGCAAACGAATGGATGGATCAATCTCCTTGCACAAAGCAATACTCTGATAAGGCTGTCAGCGAGAGACTTCAATTAATTGAAGCTCATAGGAGAACGTCCTCTCCTCGTTCTCTGCCAAAATCAACTTTTGCTCCCGACGATTTAACTGTTGGACACATACAACTCTCTAAACATCAAGCCGAAGGTGCTGCTGAATATAAGAAATACCTTGCAGACCTCCCTATGCTCGATGAATTACGGCATCAAGCCTGGTTGGCTGAAACAGTAGCGTACAAATTTCAAACGTTAGATATTGTCACCTATAAGGACAGAGAGGAGGAATTGCAAGCCCACATGTTAGCATTCTATATAGCAGAAGCGAAGAAACTCGAAGAAGCTGAGAACGCTGTTGCTGAAGCTGAGTTTCAAAAAGAGATCGAAGAGGATATACATCTGCTAGTCAGCGTTGTTGCTGAAGTAGAATTTCAAAGAAGAATTGAGGAGGCAATACATTTGCTAGTCACCTCTGGTCAAGACGAAGCTGCTACCACAGAAAGGACAGAAGTAGTCATGGAGGAAATTTCCACTTCCACTGCTAGGAGTCAAGCAGTCATCATACCGACCACTTCATCCTTCCTCGCCACTCCAATCAGCACGCTCCATCTTCCAACATACCTAGACTCCGTTGTTCAAATGGTCGTTCAAAGTACTGTGTCTACTATATCTGAGAGAATGGTGACTGAAGCCACGGATATACGAAGGGAAATTGCGGTAGTAAAATCCAATGTCGATACCGTAATGGCCAGAGTGGAGACTGTCGAGTCCAACATTTCCTCTGTCAAGGATTCTGTGCAAGAAATTAAGACAGACGTAGCAGAGCATAAACAACGAGTAGACTCCAAGGTGAACTATTTTTCTTCCAGACTTTTGGATGCAATCAAAGAGGGGGAAGAAAGAAGGGCTGTTGAAGCTGTTGAGAGGAAGAAAGCGAAGGAAGCCAGAGTCGCTGCAAAAGAAGAACAGAGGAGAATTCTTGAAGCTGCAAAAGAAGAACAGAGGAGAATTCGTGAAGAATTCAAACGGAAAGAAGCTGAGCTCAAACAGCAGGAAACAAAAGCAAAAATCAAGATGCTCGAAGAGGAGAATGAGCGGTTGGCCAAGGATCTGGAAACAGAGGCTGCTGAACGTGCATCTGCTAAGGAGCTTTTAGACAAATTCGTGGAGCTAGCATCAAACAAATTTGATGAATTTGACAAGATGAAGAAACCTGCTCCAGACTCCTGAGTTCCTCCGTTCCTCTGGTATTATTTTTTTTCTTGCTAGCTCTTATTTTGTCTCCGTCTAATCATTTTTCATTGTACTTGTAATTGATATATCATATGAATGAAAATTGATCAGACAGAGACAACCTCTCATTGTCAATCTCTGATTTTCACCGTGTTTCTTAGTTGAAATACACTATTTGTGTATTCAACACATCTGAAAACAATTGGATTGAAATTGAAAAAGTAATATGTCTGCTAATTTTATTTGGGTGCTAGGATTCCTAGCAT
The DNA here is from genome assembly GCA_026898455.1 of Plectranthus barbatus. NCBI lineage: Eukaryota > Viridiplantae > Streptophyta > Magnoliopsida > Lamiales > Lamiaceae > Plectranthus > Plectranthus barbatus. Next base: position 8,548 of record JAPKLW010008542.1, on the reverse strand, counting down.
ATTACCTCGGCAGCATTTACTTATGCGTTAAATCGAGAAATATTTCCCAGCACTTGTTGAGGGGGAATTTCATTTTGCTTTGCTTGAACTAAAGTGGATAAACTTTGTGTTAGTTTGCTAGAATAGTTTAGTATTTTGTAAACACAGACATTCTTCCTCTTAGCTTCAGCAAATGATAGTAAGCTTTGATCGCACCAAAAAGGGGGAAATTGTTGGGAAATTATTCCTAAAATCTCCCTTAGGATTTATTTGTAAAAAGGTTTTGTTGAATCAAACCGTAGCATTTGGTCGATCATTTGCTGAACTATAGATAAGTCTAGCATATCATGTAATGTCCTGTATAGGTCATCTATTGAGTTGTAATAGACTAGCAGACATTGAAGGAAAGCGTTTGCTAGAAGACATGCGCTATTCCTAGCAGACATTGAAGGAAAGCGTTTGCTAGAAGACATGCGCTATTCCTAGCAGACATCGAAGGAAAGCGTTTGCTAGAAGACTTACGCAATTCCTAGCAGATACCGAAGGACAGCGTCTGCTAGAAGACATGTGTTAGCAGAATGCTAAGGTTTTAGCATTTGCTAATAAACCCTGAAGGATGCTAGCAGAATAGAAGTCAAAGGTTTGAGTGTCAACGAAAATATTCAGCAAACCAGGACATATAGCAGATCGCTATCGACCATTAGCAGAGCAGAATGTCAAAGGCTGAAGCCTTACTGCCGTTCTGACAAAAAGCACACACAAAGGACGAGACTTTCCCGAAGTAGCTCGGAAAGTACAGATTGAGAACAAAAAGCAACTGAACAAGTCTTATCACTCTCGGACAAAAGAGACGTTGTGTCTAACGGATATGGAGATTCAAGATTTGAATCTCCATCTATAACAGGCAGGTCCAAAAAGTGAGAATGACTACTACTTTTCTCACTTCAGACATTCACGAACACTCAAGCAAGAGATTCCTTTGACAAAGTGAACAAAGTAAAAGTAGTCAGTTGAGAGCCTTGTGAAAGAATATTAAAAGCTCTCAACAACCAGAAGTGTCGCTCATTGATTTACTGACACTCCATTGAAGATATTCTTGATTGTATTCAAGAGTTCTCAATCATTGGGATTCCTTTCTTTTCAGAAAGAATCTAACAGTCGAACACCTGAAAAGGTCTAGACTCAGACGGGCACTCAGCCACATTCAAGAAAAGTCAGGAAGCGACTATAAAACTTCCAAATCAGGCAAGGCAGGAGTTTCGAAGGTGTGCCCTTGACCCAGCCGAGCCAACATCTGAGGAGTTCAGATTAACGGAGGATGGCTGTCAAGTAGCCAGGCCGAAAGCTCACTGCCTACTTAACTGTAAAAGGCGAATCCTTGTAATCTATATACTTAGTGAATTCTTAGCATATCGGCTAAGGAGTGGACGTAGATCTTCTTGGATCGAACCACTATAAACATTGTGTTCTTTTACTGTCTTATTACACACGTGATTTGAAACCTAGCAATCATATTGCTAGTGTATAACTGTGAAGAAACTTAACCCATTTCTGAGCTTAACTAATATTTAAAAGAGAAGACATAAAGTGTAAGTGACGATTATTTATTCCGCTGCAATTCGTGTTAAGTTGTTGTCACGACGACTCTGATATTTAAGGACCAACAAGTGGTATCAGAGCCAGGTTGAAAACCTGACTGCTTCTGAGTCGCTTAAGACCAGATCTACATTTTCCTTGCACTTTTATCTGCTTCTCTATGTTTTGCCTATCTAGCTCAGGAGACAAGATGTTGACTCATCATGCACTCGGGAAGTACTCCAAGGAGAACTTCAAGTCTTGGAAGAAGTTGGCTCTCATAAATCTGCAAAGCATCCATCCTGAGATGGAGGACGTTCTGACTAAAGGTCCAATAAAGATTATGAAACCTAACATTTTTGTAGGTGCTCCTGCTGCTGGTGAAGAACCAAGACCACAGATGATTCCAAAGCCCTATGATGAGTATACCACGGAAGACAAAAAGAGGGCTCAGTTGGAACATGTAGCCAAGAAGCTAATTTATGATTGCTTACCAAAACTAATGGATAATAAATCTCTTGACTTTGAAACTGCTAAAGAAATGTGGGATTATGTGTGTGAAGCATCGCGAGAAACCGATCAAATGAAAAGAAATAAACTACAAATAGTTGTTGATAAGTACGAATGATTTTCTATGATTGCAGGCAAATCCATACAGGATATGGAAGAGCGTTTCAACACAATAATCAGTGAACTCAATAATCTTGGAAAAGAGTATGAAAAAGGAGAGATGAATAATAAAATCATCTCCAAACTGTATCCAAGAGATGACTGGTTTGCAAAAGTGACGAGTTTGAGCGAAAAAGATCTCAACAACATGACTACATCTGAGGTATTTGCTCAACTCAAAGCTCACGAGTTTATTATACAGCAGTCAAAGAAGAATGAAACAGCGGTAGCACAAGCGGCATCAAACTTCGCTGGAAACTCTGAGGATTTAGCATACTTCGCTAAGAAGGACTTCAGCAAATTCAAGACGAAGAAGCCTTTCTATAAACAAGAAAGATCTGCTCCAGCATCACCCGCAAAGGAAGTTATTTCCAGTGCAGGCACACAATCTATTGATCTGAAGATCAATGAACTGGAAGAACAGATGAAAAAGATGCAGAAGATGCTTAATGAAGCAAAAGCTGAGAAAGAAGCGAAAGAAAGTGAACCATCGTCATCTAACCGCTCAGTAGAGCGAAAAATTAGAACCTGCTTTGAATGTGGTTCTCCAGATCATTTGAAGCATGACTGCCCGAAGGTCAGCAGAGAGGAAAGAGAACGCCTGAAGCAAAGATTTGAAAGACGCGTTGCTAAAGTAGTGACCAAGGCATTGCTGACCAGGACAGAGACTGCTGATATCCCTGAAAATGACGAGGAGTTCTACTATTCCTCAGAAGAAGAAGATAGCGAGGAAGCATTGTTCGTGCTGATGGCAAACATCGTTGAAGATTGGTTTGCTGATGCAGACAACGATGCTGAGCAAAACAATGAATCAGCTCTCGCTGCTGAGGAGAGTGAGGTATTATCTACAAACCCAACCAGCATTCCTATCATAGATGAATCGGAGGAATCATTTTTCGATTCTGAGGAAGATTACTTGACAAAATTGTCAATTGAGTTTTCAAAAATGTATGAGATCAAAAATGCAATCATAGGTGAAAATCTCTCACTTCAACAAAATATTCAATCCCTAACCGAGGAAGTGGAGAAACTTAGGTTAGAAAGTGAGAAATTCTTGAAATTAAAAGAAGATTTCTCTCAACTAGCTAACAAATGTCAAACTCTAGAGAAAGAAAATCTTGCTTTGAAAAATTATCCACGAGAGGACTGCATTTGCATGTACGCATCCAGCAAGGCTGCTCTTGATGCCCTTGTAAGCCAACAAAGACATCATAAGGATAAGTCTGGGCTTGGATACGAATCCTCGAAAAGGATATCAAAATCCTATGATGATTCTTCTAAGAAGAATCCAATCGTGTTTGTATCTCCTAAAAATATTTCTGCTGAAAAAGGAAAAGGAGTCGTCGTTGCTGAATCATCCAGTGCTAAGCCAGTCGCTAAGCAAAGGAATGGACAATCACAGAATACGCATAACGGATCTCCGTAGAAGGTCTGTACAGAGACTGCTAGGTATTCGTCTGCTAGACCTCAGCAGAGGAATCCTAAGCTGAATGCTGTGCATAAATCGACTATACCTCAGTAGAGGAACAACAGAGCGAATGCTAAGCATGTGTCGGTCAGACCTCAGCAGAATCCAAGAGCATACACTAAATCGTATTCTATACGACCTAGGTATGCTGAGCGTTATGTTCCAAACGCAAGGACAGCTAAACCTACCTTTCAGCAAAGAAGGCCATATTTTTTCAATGCTGTAAAATCAACATTTCAGGAAAATACTTTACATAGGAGGAACACCTATGTAGGTCCTGAGCCCAATTCATATGTTATTTCAAGGGGAAGGAAGGCCAAATACACCACTGCACATAGTTATAAACATGTTATGCCAAAGGGTAAAGAAGCGGTAAACAGTGAGTTCAAGAAGAAAATCTTGAAAGTCACTAAAATGTGGGTACCAAAGGGAACCATGGTCAATGCTAATCCTGCAGGACCCGATGATAAACGGGGACCTAAAACTACCTGATTCAATTGCAGGAACAGGACTCAACAGCAATAGGAACATGCCTATCTATTGAGTGGGTCCTGGATAGCGGCTGCTCTGCTCATATGACCGGGAACGAAGGATTATTCTCAGACTTGAGAAGACTGTTCAACGGTCCCAAGGTCAAGTTCGGAGACAACAGTGAGGGAGAAGTCATTGGAAGAGGGTGCATTGAATGGAACGGCTTAAGGATCATCAATGTGGCACTCGTCTCCAACTTAAAGCACAATCTACTCAGCATAAGCCAATTGTGTGAAAACGGGTACATCGTATCTTTTAAAAATACTGGTTGTACCATTGCTGATGTTATTTCAGGAGAAGTAAAACTAAGAGGCATCCGCAAGGGTGGTCTATATATTGTTGATTGGCAAAGTGGTCAACAACACTCCTGTTTTCTAGCCTTAAACAAGGAAGAAACAACATGGCTATGGCACAAGAGGTTCAATCATTTGAATTTCAAAACTATTAACTACCTCGCCAAAAACAAGCTTGTTGTAGGACTGCCCAATGAGACTTTCCGTAAGGAAGGGATATGCAAAGCTTGTCAACAAGGGAAACAGACCAAATCATCCTTCAAGACAAATCCTGAAAAAGAGACTTCTCAAAGGATCCTAGAATTACTTCATATGGACCTCTTCGGTCCAGTCACTCCACCCACTGTAAGTAAACGCTTATATACACTTGTGGTGGTTGATGACTTTTCCAGGTACACATGGGTACGTCTCTTAAGAACCAAGAATGAGGTGAAACTTGTCCTACCGGAGCTGATTCTCAAGGAGCAGAATAGTAAAGAAGTTACTGTAAAGAGAATTCGCTCTGACAATGGAACAGAGTTTTGTAATGGAGTGCTGATGGATTTTTGTGCTGAAGCTGGAATATCACACGAAAGATCCACAGCTAGGACTCCTCAGCAGAATGGTCTAGTAGAAAGGAGGAATCGGACGTTGAAGGAAGCCGTTCGCTCGATGCTAGCAGATTCCAAACTTCCTGCTAAGTACTGGGGGGAAGCAGTTATGATGGCTTGTTATACACAGAATAGGAGTGCTATCACGAGTAGATTCAACAAGACTCCCTACGAAGTGTACAACGGTCGTAAGCCCTCTATAACTCATCTACGTGCATTCGGTTCTACATGTTATATTCACAATAATGGAAAGTCTAAACTCAATACTTTCTCACCTAAGTCAGATGAGGGTGTACTTCTTGGTTATGGACACCCCACTCACAAAGGTTATAGGGTATTGAACAAGACTACCGGTATTGTGGAAATAACATGCAATGTTATTTTTGATGAGTCTACCTTAGTGCGCAGAGAAAACAAGAGAAAAGAGGATAACAATCATGAGACTAATGACGTCAATGATCAAACATTTTTGAATTCTTTCGAGAATATGCATGTTGATCCGACTAAGTCTATGAGTGATTGCAATCCAAACCTGACGCACTCAGCAGGGGACCAAACTGCTGACCAGGCCAGTGATGCTAATGATCATGCTGAGGCCACACCTACAAACACCTTAATTGAAACAGTCATTCTAGAGGCGCTTGATGATGAAGAAGAGGAGACTGCTAAGGATACTCCTTTTGGGGAAGGCACAGCCACTCATGAAGATCTTGGCAGAGGCGCTGCTGAGATTCCAGTTGCTGAAAGAGTTGCTAAAGAGACTCACGTACCAGGAAATCCCGCAGCAGTTATCCCGGTCGAAGCCAATCCAGTTGCTGAGCACCAGGAGGGTGCTATGGAGAATAATGTACAAGACGATGGTCTCGCAGGGGAAGGAAATGTGGTCAGACCAATCAGACCAACATGGTTGCGCGCCCATCCTCTTGAAGATATCATTGGAGATGTCAGTGATCCCATAATGACGAGACAAGGCAACGGTACGCTAGCTTGTTATATCTCCAGCGAAGAACCCAAAAAGATTGAACAAGCCCTGATGGATCCGGATTGGGTGAATGCAATGCATGAAGAACTTGCAGAATGTATGGGAGCTGGTAGACAGACCTGAACATCAAAGCGTTATAGGCACAAAATGGGTGTTCAAAAACAAGAAGGATGAATCTGGTTCAGTTGTCAGAAATAAGGCGAGACTCGTAGCTAAAGGATACAGGCAATGCGAATGAATAGATTATGACGAAACATTTTCTCCTGTAGCAAGGCTGGAGGCCATTCGCTTATTTCTTGCGTACGCTGCTCATCATGAGTTCAATGTAATGCAAATGGATGTAAAGAGTGCCTTTTTAAATGGCGAACTGAAGGAATAAGTCTATCTCGAGCAACCTCCAGGGTTCGAGCATGGTAATTAAGTGTACAGACTCAAGAAGGCTCTCTATGGATTGAAACAAGCACCAAGGGTTTGGTATGGAACTCTATCCAAATTTTTGCTGAAGAACGATTTTCAGAAAGGGAGGATTGATCAGACTCTCTTTCGCATCGAAGATGAAGGAGATATTTTGCTGGTACAAATATACGTTGATGACATTATCTTTGGCTCTAGGAATCAAGGATTATGTGACAAGTTTTTAGAGCTCATGACCAGCAACTTCCAGATGAGTATGATGGGAAAGATGTCATACTTTCTCGGATTACAAGTTCAACAATCCAGAGAAGGAATTTTCATCCACCAGAAGAAGTACACTCGCGATTTAATTGCAAAATATTGTCCAGAAAAGACTAAGAGTCTAAGAATTCCGATAAGTACGACGTGCATAGTCGCACTTGAGAAAGGAGATGTTGTGAATCCTACTCTTTACAGAGGAATTATAGGCTCACTTCTGTATCTCACCGCCAGCAGACCTGACATATCCTACGCAGTCGGATTGTGTGCTAGATATCAGGCAAATCCTAAAAAAACACATCTAGACACTGCTAAGCGGATTGTACGCTACCTGAAGTGCACAGAAGGTCTTGGAATTTGGTATCCAAGAGAAGATAGTCTCGCTCTGAGTGGATATTCGGTTTCTGATTTTGGAGGATGCAAGATTGACAGAAAAAGCACGAGTGGTACGTGTCAATTTCTTGGACACAAACTCATTAGCTGGTTCAGCAAAAAGCAGCACTCTGTTGCTACCTCTACCACTGAAGCAGAGTATGTGGCGGCCGCTAGCTGTTGTTCGCAAATTCTATGGATAGGCAACAATTGCAAGACTACGGGATTACTCCCGAATGTGTGCCTATTTACTGCGACAACAATAGTGCCATGTGCATTACAAAGAATCCTGTTCATCATTCCAGGACTAAGCACATTGATATTCGACATCATTTCATTCGAGATCATCAGGAGAAGAAGGATATTGATGTTCGATACATATGCACTGAAGATCAGATAGCAGACATATTTACGAAGCCGCTAGCTGAATCCAGATTCAAGGAATTATGTATCAAGTTGGGTCTTATGGAGTTGGATGGAACTTTGGATGAATGAAATGGTACTTTCATTCTTTCTGGATTTCTTAATTTTTTTTAAAAGATGTTACGCATATTATCTGGATGTTGATTTAAAAGCGCTAATGGAATTATGTGGCACTTATCATTATTGTTGCGTCGAGAAAATTGCTGAGCAGATGTATTCAGATATTCAGCTGATGAAATAAGTTGTAGCAGTTGATAAATATCATTTATGGCTAGCATTTGACTATGAAGGGAAAATGGTGTTCATTAACACTTAGCAACAATACTCATTACATTCAACAGACAACAAAAGGAAACTACTATCTATTCAACAGAAGGATAAAAATCAAAATCAAGGAGGCGAGAAGGTCCCTCTGCTAATTCTGGGAAAGTCTGCTCCAGCAACCAGCTCAATTGCATGCCATGAAGGAGAGGAACAGCAGGATACAACCGGACGCAATCGCGGACATCCTGGAACACGAGGTCTGCCCAGTCAGCCTCGACAAGCTCCACGTCCAAGGCTAACATGACTTGCCAAATTTCCTTGGTAAGGCAGATGTCGTTGGGATCTCCACCCAGGACCATGTTGTTAGCAACATGGAACAGCTCTCGATACGAGCACCGGAGACCGGTTACCGCAGGAGTTGGCGTGAACCTAAACCATGGAGAAAGACGCCACTTCCTCCACGCAGTCCACTCAGATGCTTGCTCCATGGATCTATACCCCATCACTGATACTGGACCTCGTGGAAGTCCGAAGTCCCGAGAGAAAGACTCTCGTACCATCGTATCAGCCTCCCTCGGAAGGCCCCGTATATGGCGTCCTTCTCAGTTTTGCAGTCCTTGAGAAACTCCCGAAGGAGATCCTCATGGAAGTGCTTGGGAGTGGTTGTCACAAATTGTTTCAATCCTGTTCCATCAATCTTCGCCATGACCATATCGGCCACGGCAGGACG
>JAPKLW010008540.1:0-13236 GCA_026898455.1 Plectranthus barbatus | reverse complement strand
TCAGGAATAATAAGATATTAATTAATTGTAGTTAGAGCTTGTCAGAAGCTCCAATTAATTAATGAATGTCCGGTAACCTTAAATATGAGGATTCTCAATTAAGGCAGCCCGTTCTCATAACGTGGTAATAAAGGGGTATGTCAGTATTAATTCTGTGGTGAAAAAGAATTAATATTAATTAATTAATTGTGTCCTGGGTTGTGGACATGAGAATTAATTAATTATAGGTCCACTTTATTATTTGCATTAGGTCCTAGGACTGGCCCAATTATATATGCTGAATTGAGCCCAATAGCCCATTAGGGATAAAACCCTAAGTCTATAAATAGACAACATTCTCTCTCAATACCCTAGCCACCTTCATAACATTCAAAACAGTTGAAACCCTAGGCAAAGAGAGACTGGGCGATGGCTAGAGCAGAGGGAGGAGAATTTTGATTCTGGCCTTGCACAACTACAGATAAGTGGAATCCTCACCAGTAGTAGATCTGAACAACATTAGTACATAGTCCTGAAGATCTAATCTGGAGAACAGATTTCTTCCTTTCTTTTGTTTTTCGATTTTTCTAAGAAATTAGATCTCTAATTTCTGTTTCTGCAGATCAAATCGAATCGCGTAGTTGAATTGGGAATTGAATATTCAAACGCGAAAGATCGGATCAGACTCTACGGAATAACGGTAATTCCTCAATCCACAATTCTGAGAATTAGATTCATAGGAGTATGCTAGGTTTTATTGCGAATTCTGATTGTGCACAATATCCATAAATCGGTCCGGTTCAATTGGTTTTTGTGATTCGGTTCACTGGAAAACCCTACAATTGGTATCAGAGCCAGGTTTATGATTTATGGCTCTTTTGTGCATAATTAAATTCGATATGCATATATGAATTTATTTGTTTTGTGGATGGTTTATGTTCCTCGTGGCAACCCGTATAATTCAGCCCGCAGTGGTTTATCCGTGTAGGGCTGAATAAATTTTGTAAAATCACGAGAAAATCTGTGATTAGTATAGATTTGTTTTAAAATTTTAATAGTATAGATTTTGTATTTTTTTTTCAAATCTGTAATTGAACGGGTCGAGGATGAATAACGAAGACGGAGACTGACGGACTGGGTGGCGGCGGCAGGAGGCTGCTCGCGCGTGCGGCCGCGGGAGGACGACGGCGGTAGGTGGGCCGGCGGCGCGCGGGCACACGACCGAGGGCAGCGAGTCCGCGGGTGGGTGCGTTCGGCGGCAGCGGGGCGGTGGCTGTCGTCGGCGGCTATTGTCCCTGCGGCGGTGGCTCGTGTTTTGGTGGTTTGTGCAATCCTGTGTAAACCCTAGGGTTTGCATTAGGGTTAGGGCAAATCATCAGATCACAAAGGCCTAAATCCCAAAGATTTGGTGGATAAAGATCTGGAGGCCCTAGAAGATTTGAGAAGATTTGGATTTATCCAAATAGATTCAAATTTCAAATTATAATAGATAGGATTTTTTTTTCCTATTTTGTGGGGCCACGAGGAATTTTTGTTTGCCTTAATTTTCCTCGTATGATATATGTTTTATTTATATGCGCAATTAAGCATGTGTAGGTAATAGGAAAAGCATATTTTATCGCTTTTATTATTTACAGCTTTCCAAGCATGCTTATGTGATTAATTTCTTTTGTTGAAATATATTTTGGGAATTTTTGGGCTTGTTTAAATACATGCAAAAATTTGGAAAATATAATAACAAAGAAATTATATATGCGCATATAAGAAACCTTTTAAAAGAAAAATACTAAGCAGGTTTTTTAATTAAAATCAATAGACCTCCACAAAGCGGTCCTAGGCTGTAAGTGTATCTCTCGTTCTAGTAAACGTCTACGAGTGTAGCTTGCTAGTTCCTAGAGGTGCATGGGTACGGTTGTTGGGATTTCTACACAAACAATTTAATTCATGTGAATAGTGGGAGGGTTTTGCGTAAACGTCTATGAGTGTAGCTTGCGTAGATCTCTTTCACAAGTATTCTAGGATTGATTTAAATTATAGATAACAAAAGCTTTAAGGGCTGTGCGGTATGGTTACGTGCCATGCTAAACTGTCTCTTTTGGCCGGAGTTAAATTTGTGGTTAAAGGCTTAGAAGCATCTTAGAATATAATGCAAGAATTGCATCCTTGTTCTTGAGAGATGGCTTGGTCTAAGGTTTTCACTAATTATTAATTTTTAGTGTCAAAAGCTTCCTGACATGGTAGTGAAATTAAATGGATTGGGGCTTAAAACCCGCTGTTCTGGTTGAGGGTGACATCGTAAACGTCTACGAGTGTAGCTTGCGGCGGGAACTCTTGGGCAATTATTGGAAAACATTTATATTTGATTTATTAAAAGGTTTTCAATGCATTTGTTTTCGAAGTTCTACATGTATGTTCTTATTTAAGATTCTTTATTGTTTCAGATATGTCTATGTCTAATGTCATCAATATTCTCGCACAAAACACTCTAACTGGTCCAAACTTCCTGGAATGGAAACGCAATCTCGAATACCTCCTGATTGCATAAGAACATATGTTCGTTCTGCTAGTACTTCGTCCCGAAGTGCCAACTGCTGATTCCAGTCAAATGAATATAGATTTTTATAACAAGTGGGAGAAATCGAACAATTTAGTCAAGTGCTACATGATGACCACTATGTCGAAAGTCTTACAGCAGCAACATCAGCACCATAGGGATGCCTATGACATCATGACGAGTCTGGAGGCGACCTATGGGGAAACTGATAGAGCCGTCAGATTCAATCTCATGAGGGAAATCGTGAGTAAGAAAATGACTAATGGCACCTCAGTGAGAGAGCACGTAGTTACCATGACTCACCTCATGGATGAGCTAACTGTGCATGGTGGAGGTATCGACGCTGAGGCTAAGGTCGATATCATACTAAACTCTCTACCCAAGTCCTTTGAGAGTTTTAGGCTGAATGTTGTCATGAACAAGAAAGAGTATACTCTTAACGAGTTGCTCAATGACTTGATGGCAGCGAAATCAGTCATGAACCCAAAGAAGGTTGCCTTGGCCACTTCTGGTAATCTCTCAGTTGTACCGAAAAGTATGAAGCGGAAGAAAGGGATTAAGAAGTGGGCCAAGAAAACACCTGTGAAGGATGGTGGGGTTGGGAAAAAGCCTAAAGTGGCGACTGATAGGGACAGGTGCTTCAGGTGTGGTAAGAAAGGACATTGGAGGAAAGATTGTCAAGCCAACAAAGCTAGACAAGGTATGCCATTTGCATGTATAACTGTAAGCATGATTAGAGTCTGTTGTTGCTCTTCTAGAGCTGTAAGCACTGACTTGTTGATCATGTTGTTGTACTTTGCAGGGGACCGTGCCGACAAGGCTAATGAGTGATGGCAAGAAGATACCAAACTGGATGAAGGCAACGTTTTATGACGGAGCTTCATGGAGTTTTCTTTTCTTTATGTTTTTTATGAACTAAGTACATTTAAGAGTTTGTTTGTGGGTCGTGGTTTATCGGCGGGATGAATTTTATCAACTTTCTATGGATGTTTGTTATTTGTGATTTCAATCATTGGCGATAACAATGTCATTCATCATGCAATGTTGATTTATACTCTTTATGTTACTTCGATCAAATATGTCCTTTATATTGCATGTAATTCATCCGTAATTGATAATCCTAGAAAGAGAAAACTTACTTCTTCTGATGAGGATCTTACATATCTCTGGCACTTGAGACTGGGTCACATCAGCTTGAAGCGGATCCAGAGACTTGCAGATGACGGTACATTGGATTTAGTCCGGACTGTACCTTATCAAGTCTGCGAATCCAACATCGAGGGCAAGATGTCAACTAGGCCTTTCAAGGCTAGTCAGTCTCGAGCAGAGGAAGTGTTGGAATTGATCCATTCTGACTTATGTGGACCGATGTCCATGCAGGCTCGTGGAGGGTACGAGTACTTCGTCACTTTCATTGACGATTACTCAAGGTACGGATATGTTTACCAGCTTCGCTACAAGTCTGAATGCTTTGAGAAATTCAAAGAGTTCAAGGCTGAGGTAGAAAAGAAGGTCGGGAAAACTATCAAGTCACTATGATCTGACCGCGGTGGCAAATACCTCGATAACGAGTTCCTGCAGTATTTGTCAGAGAACGGGATTACATCCCAGTGGACTGCACCGGGTACTCCCCAGCATAACGGTGTAGCTAAAAGAAGAAATAGGACTCCTCTAGAGATGGTAAGATCAATGATGAGTTATGCAAACTTACCAATTTCGTTTTGGGGCTACGCATTGGAAACAATAGCTTACGTGCTAAATGTGGTGCCTTCTAAATCAGTTCCTAAGACGCCTTCTGAGCTCTTCCTTGGTCGCAAACCTAGTTTGTGCAAGTTTAGAGTATGGGGTTGTCCGGCACACGTACAGTCAAAGGAACCTGATAAGTTAGAAAGCAGGTCAAAAGTAATATTGTTCATAGGGTTTCCCAGGCAAACGAAAGGTGGTTACTTTTACTGTCCTGAGAGTCAGAGGTTCGTTGTTAGCATCAATGCTAGATTCTTGGAGGACGAGTATGTGAGTAATCACAGGTCAAGGAGTGATATTGTTCTTCAAGAAATTGAGAACGAGAATGTGATTCCAAGGGAAGGGGAACGTGTAGATGTGGGTGCACCTGTGAGAGGTTCAGTACCACAGACATGTTCTTCAGTGCAAGGTGCAGAACCACAAGTTACTGCACCTACTACTGACACGACACCGATGCCTCATCGTAGTGGGAGAGTCATTTTCCAGCCGCAAAGGTACATGTTCGTGGGTGAGTCTTCGGACTTGAACCCGGTAGACGGACATGAGGACTCTGACCCACTGACTTACGAAGAGGCAGTGCAGGACAAGGATGTTGAAAAATGGCGTGTCGCCATGGATTCCAAAATTGAATCCATAACTGCTATGGATGTATACCAGAAAACAGATTTGCCGGATGACTTTAGGGCCATAAGGTGCAAATGGGTATACAAGAGAAAGAAAGGGGCGGATGGAAAGATCGCGGATTTTAATGCAAGGCTGGTGGCAAAGGGTTATAGACAGAAAGAGGGCATTGACTATGACGAAACCTTTTCACCCGTAGCTATGATCAAATCCATCCGGATACTCCTTGCCATAGCTGTGCATATGGACCTCAAGATCTGGCAGATGGATGTCAAGACCGCTTTTCTAAACGGTTACCTTGAAGAAGGTAGGGACATCTATATGCAGCAACCCGAGGGTTATATATGCAAGGGCGAAGAACATCTTGTCTGGAAGCTTAGGAAGTCCTTGAATGGACTTAAGCAAGCTTCAAGGTTGTGGAACTTATAGTTGGAAAACGAAAGTTGTGTTTACCGACTTTGTGTCAGTGAGAGCGTGGTTTTCCTTGCACTTTACGTTGATGACATACTCCTATTTGGAAACAACGAGGGAGTGATGTCAGAAATCAAGGCTTGGTTATCCCAACAGTTCCAAATGAAGGATCTGGGAGAAGCTGGCTACATTCTTAGGATTAAGGTCTTACGAGATCGTAAGAGAAGAATGTTGAGCTTATCCCAGGCATCCTATGTGGATACTGTGATAGCCCAGTTCAGCATGCAACTCGCCAAGAAAGGCTTGCTACCTTTCAGACATGGCGTTCATCTTTCTAGTGGGCAGTATCCTCTGACACAGCGGGAGAAAGATGAGATGAGTCTTGTACCATACGCATCGGCGGTGGGTAGTCTCATGTATGCGATGCTGTGTACCAGGCCAGATATCTGTTATGTTGTTGGCATGGTAGCAAGATATCAATCTAACCCAGGACAGGCGCACTGGACTGCTGTAAAGCACATCCTCAAGTATTTGAAGCGAACTAGGAATTACTGCCTAGTTTATCAAAGTGAGGATTTGTGCCCTGTGGGATATACAGACTCGGTTTTCCAAGGGGATCAGGATGAGAAAAAATCAACCTTAGGATATGTGTTTACCCTGGGAGGTGGAGCTGTATCTTGGAGGAGCTCAAAGCAGAAATGCATTGCTGACTCCACCATGGAGGTAGAGTATGTCGCCACCTCCGACGCCTCAAAAGAGGGGGTATGGCTCAGGAACTACCTTTTAGAGTTGGGCGTGATCCCGAGTTTGCCGAGGAGCATCACAATTTATTGTGATAACTCCGGTGCAGTGGCAAACTCAAAGGAACCGCGGTTTCACACGGCAAGCAAACACATAGAGAGAAAGTACCATATCATACGAGAAATCATATCGAGAGGTGATGTGCTGATCAAGAAGATTGACACTAAGGACAACCTTGCTGATCCATTTACAAAGAGCTTGCCGCAGAAAGTTTACGAAAGACATATTCGTGAGCTGGGTCTGAGGTGGATGCTGACCACTGACAGTGGTTAAAGAGATAGCAGGCTAGATAGACAGACTGTATACTCTGTAATGGCTTAGTTATGCTTTGAGTAATAGTGGGAGATTGATGGGTTTTGTATACATAAAGCATTTATTATAATGAGTATACAACGGTTTATTTCTCCTATCTGTTAACAATCTTACATGTATGTAATAATGGTATCCTCTTGTCTCACCGATAGGGACGATCATACGGCGTGTTGTAGATCGCAGAAGACAGTATGATCACTTGACCTAGTGAGACATAAACCTGATCACAGCCGAGACAGCGTATGAGGATACGTCTGTCCGGATGGCTGCAGCATTGTCGGAATAAGTAGTCTGTCTTGGTTACTTGACATGCTGGTACGCAGGGGTGGCGTATTGATGGACCGCAGTGAGATGTATTCGTCTGTCTGACATCAGCGAATACAAGATCTCGATATTGATTGAGTCCAAACCCTAACGAATGTTCAGGGGTTTGCACGGGTTGACTGTTGCTTTGACTTGCCATGGTGGAGAGCCTAAGTAACGTGCTCGTATATCCGCATCTTGGGTAACAGCAGTTTGTGTAGTACCGCCTGAGACTGGGATTAGGTAACTATATCCGATTAATAGGATGGGGACATTCCCTGAGGAGCTCAATCACATTCATCGCGCCAAAGTCATGTAGGCTGATTAAGTTCAAGCACGAGTGATAAGGATTGAGTGGTACTACTCAGGAATAATAAGATATTAATTAATTGTAGTTAGAGCTTGTCAGAACTCCAATTAATTAATAAATTTCCGGTAACCTTAAATATGGAGATTCTCAATTAATGCAGCCCGTTCTCATAATGTGGTAATAAAGGGGTAGGTCAATATTAATTCTGTGGTGAAAAAGAATTAATATTAATTAATTAATTATGTCCTGGGTTGTGGACATGAGAATTAATTAATAATAGGCCCACTTTATTATTTGCATTAGGTCCCAGGACTGACCCAATTATATATGCTGAATTGAGCCCATTAGGGATAAAACCCTAAGTCTATAAATAGACAACATTCTCTCTCAAAACCCTAGCCACCTTCATAACATTCAAAACACTTGAAACCCTAGGCAGAGAGAGAGAGTGGGCGACGACTAGTGCAGAGGGAGGAGAATTTCGATTATGGCCTTGCACAACTACATATATGTGGAATCCTCACCAGTAGCAGATCTGAACAGCATTGGGACACAGCCCTGAAGATCTAATCTGGAGAACGGATTTCTTCCTTTCTTTTGTTTTCAATTTTTTTAAGAAATTAGATCTCTAATTTCTATTTCTGGAGATCAAATCGAATCGCGTGGTTGAATTGGGAATTGGATATTCAAACGCAAAAAATCGGATCAGACTCTACGGAATAACGGTAATTCCTCAATCCACAATTCTGAGAATTAAATTCATAGGAGTATGCTAGGTTTTATTGCGAATTTTGATTGTGCACAATATCCATAAATCGGTCCGATTCAATTGGTTTTTGTGATTCGGTTAACTGGAAAACCCTACACAACCAACTATGATGTTGGTGTATTACTCGAATTTACTAAAGTATATTTCAATAAGTAACCAAATTCTTAAAGCCCCTACTAACTTGACTAAGAGTTAGTTTGGACCACTAAGTTTAAATCTTTCATTGTGTTATAAACTGATAAAATTAGGACGAATAACATGATAATTTTGCATCAGATTTGGATTGTATCCATTAATCGGATTAGATTCGATTACCCGTTAACATATCAATAAAAAAAATTATATTTCTTATTTGTTTAATAGTGAAGAATCCTATTATTTTTCTTTATTTTAAATTTTTATTGTCGTGATTATCGAAAAGGGTTCTTATTTGATTATTATTGTGTTAATTATATTGAATTTTTATCGGATCTTTACTGTATTCATATCTTTATCGTGCGTGTTCTTGACTTCATGTTTGAGCTCAATAAATCAAATTTGGATACAAATTTGGTCTTCCCTTAACTAATCACATATGGATTGAGTTTTATTGGATCGAATCTGTAAGGAATTGATATGATAAATATCCAATCTACACCAATTACCACTCATTGTTTTCCGTAACATGTTCCTAATTTTGCTCGAGTTTAGCTTTTGTCTTCTGAAGAATAAATTATGTTACTTGAAGTTAATAATTAAATTTATATGAATTTTTATTTGGCTAGTGCAAGTAGTCATTTGTGGGTTACGAGTTTGTTAGGACCGTTAACTCTGACATTTGTATGATATTGTCCGCTTTGGGTTGATCAAGCTCTCACGGGTTAATTTTGGGTATCACCTCAAAAGGCCTTTTACTAATGGGGAGATGTGGACTCTTTATGTACAATGAACTATTTCCTTGCTTCTCCAATGTGGGACATCTAGATTTGATATACCCAACAATCCTCCCCTCAAACCAAATAGACCACATACTCGTGGCTTCTCGTCGAAGGACAACATACCCGTGGCCTCCCATCGAGCGATCTCATCGCATCATATCCAATGTGTGGTACCCTCTTTCACATCGGTAGTCACAAAGGGGCTTCTCACAACTACACCCGAGTCCTCCCAAACTCGATGTTAATACACTAGAGTCCACCACAACTTCGGTCCCCCAACTCTGCCCGATCTTGGGCATTTGTAGGTTCTCATTCCCGCAGATGGCGCCACTTGTTGGAACCGTTAACTCCTTCATTAGTATGATATTTTCGGCTTTGGGTTGATCAAGCCCTCACGGTTTTGTTTTTGGGCATCACCCCAAAAGGCCTCATACTAATGGGAGTTACGTGGACTCTTTTTACACAAGGAAATCATTCCTTCATTTTCCAATGTGTCCCAATGGGTTTGCATACCCAACACTCACATCCTTAATTTTCATGCCGAAAAGAAATGTTACATTTCGCATGGGACAGAGGGGGTACCATTAAAGAGTAACAATTTTTTACACAACATAGTAATCCGATGAATCTGCACACAAATAATGCATTAGTACTCAATAGCTTCGTGTTATTATCTTGTCGATCCAATAAGAAGATAATTTTTGTGTTGTGTTTGTGTCAGATATTATCGGATAACATATCATGTTTCATGCCGTGTTTGTATTATCCATTATTTTTCGTGTTTTGTGTCGTATTCGTGTTAACCACTAAAAATTAATAAATATTATTATTATTATTATTACTACTACCTTATTATTTATCAACCTAATTTAATATATTTCACAGGTTAATATCGTGTTCATACAAATATCGTGCTATCATATCGAGCTTTTAACATGTCAATATCGTGTGCATGTTTGGAGTTTAACGGATCATGTCGTGTTTGTGTCAGACCTTAACAGACCGTGTCAAAACAATAACGACTTAGACATGCACACAAATTACCATGCTTAATATTATTATGCTTAAATTTAACTTATTGAATATCAAATCATGTTTTATTGTTAATATTTTAAAGCTCACAAATTTAATTATGTATTAATCAAGTTTAAATGAGATTTTAAGTTTTAGAATTATTTTAAGTATTTTATTTTTATTTTAAAATAAAGTATTGTATTAAAAGAATAATAATCACTCTTTCGCTATGTCTAATAAAGTTAGTTGAAGAATTATATTTTATTACTGTTTTAATTATATATAATAAAATAAATTTTATAAATTCAAAATTTTATATTCTCATGATAATTATTCAACTAACTTATAAGTTTATGAGTCAAACGCTATTAATCTCAAAATCAACTTGTTCAATAACAAGTTATAAAAAAAAAGTTGATTTTTTTTTTCAAATCAAGATGTAAATAGCTTACAAAACGCTATTTTCATTCTAAGGCTCTAAAAATAATTACTCCCTCTGTCCCAAGGGAATTGTCCCCTTGGGACATGGCACAATAACCAATATAGTGGAATGTGGTAGAGATAGATAAAATTATTATTTTATTAGTTAGTGTGTATTAATTTTTCATTTTAGGTAAGGGGACAATTCGTGTGGGACGGACAAAAAAGGAAAGAGGGACAATTCGTGTGGGACGGAGGGAGTATTTTGAATAGCTAGGAGTCTTTGAATACAAATATAAACGTTGGCCTACAGAATCAAAATATCCAGTCATCTAATCATTTTACATTTAGCTATCTACAATAATATATGTAGGCATCTTGGATGACATAGTTGAAATATTAAATTGACGTAAAAGAGAATTCATTTTTGAATTTTTCATCTATTTATACACGCCTTAATTGCCACTTGAACTAAGGCTACCCATAGGTCTTTTGCCCCTTTTCTCAACATTAAGCTTTTTACATTTGTTAAACCCAACACTATGTTCTAATATAAATTGACTTTAACATCCTATTCAATGAAGAATTTAGGATCATCATTTTTATTGTCCTCTTCAATTTGAAGCTTTGCAATAAGACCCTCAAGAGTCACAACCTATACTTTATGCAAAAGGTAGCTCTTGAAATCCATCACGAAGGATTCAATCATCACCATTCTGGTGAATGGTGAACTCATCTGGTAAAACCATCCCTTCGGCATGAAGACAATGCACTATGCATTTTTTTTCATGAATATGGACCGAGAGTCTACCATTGTACTTAAGGTACTTGGCCATGACATATATTTTCGTGCTAACAATTTTGCCCTTTTTTTTCTTTAATATTGCAATACAATAGATCCTACAAAGGAATCTACCAAAGAGAAAAAAATGACATGAAGAATATAATTTCATGGAAGTAGAACATGGCACACATCGCCTCCCATAAAAGGCGGCTCATAAGATCATAACACAATGCACCACATCCATTGCACTTGGGTCATTTCCATGGACAACTACACCTCTCTTTAGTCGCCTCTTAAGAGATGTTTTCAATGGAATTTTTTTTTATAGCAACAAAATCTCCATTCACCAATTTCTTGTGCATTCTTCCATAAGTCTCTTTCCTAATTCCAAAACATTGACATCATCCTACACAAGAAATATGTCAGAATATAAAATAAAATTTGATACAAAGAAAAATAATAATAACAATAATTATGACACCACTTATCAAAAACAATTATTCGGTTATTCTCGGTTTCATCATCGACATATAATTACTTGTTCTTTTTGAAATAGTTGATGAATCCAAGCATGGTGGATAATGACTCAACTTTTGTTGCATTTGTTGTGAATGTTGTTGTTGTAAGAGTCCATAATGAGAACCTCTCCATTGAGTGAGATGTTCATTGTGTAAGGCTCAATCCCATGCTTACTTCCATTTTTTTGTAGCCACGTACTACATAAATTATATAAATATATAAATTAATTTTGAATAAGAAATGTGAGGGAAAAAAAGAAAAGAAACGGTTTCTTTCACTCAGAGAATGTGTAGCCAATTTGTTTATGACAGTAATTACTAGTTTGACTCCCGCGCAATGTGCGGCTTATATATATATTACTTTTAATAATTTATTATAAAATATTATAAATTATTATTTTGGATAATATGCATAATACCCATAAAAAAAATTTAAAATTTGTTAAGACATGAAAATTATAATTACTCTTCAAAAAATATTTTTTTGTTCTTCATTAACTGTAAAATAATATTATATAAATATGTATATCACACCCTCGATTCACATTTTTAATTTTTAAATTCTAAACATATTACTAATTGTTTTTTATATATATAATCTAAATTAAATTTTATATTAATATATGAGTATAGTAGTATGATGTGTAATATTTGCAATATATTCTAATTTAATATATTGAAACAAATAATTCTCTAATAATCTTCATTCTATATTTATTGGTCTAAAAAATAGAGTATATAAAATAAACAGGTGTAAAAACTTGATCGTATATATAACTGGATCATTCAACACAACATGCTTTATCTTTATGTAGATCATTTTTTATTTATGGACACACTAATTTAATGAAATTAAAAATTAAAACCCAAAAAACAAATATGGATTGATAGATTTAAAATTATTTTCTGTAAAAATGAAAACTCCTATCTACAAAAACTAAAATACCAATTGGATTTTTTTCAAATGTATCAACATTATTTGTACGTAGTTCGATTTTTTTTTTATTTGGGATCAACATAAAATAGAAGGTGGTCAACAATTTAATGCTCTTTCAAACCCAATTTAATGCTCTTTCAAAAATATTTATATACTCTGTTAAATTAATTAATTTTAAATTTCTTAATTAATAATTGATTTTAATTATTTTTGTGATGTATATAAACTTATAAATATAAATAGTGTTTGCACATAATAATTAGATTATAAATGTTATGTTACTCACTCTATGGTGAGCTTTCGCGAGCTACAATATATTTTTTAAATATTTTTTTATTATCTTTTTAATTTTTCTATATTGTTATAATTTTAAATTATTATAATTTGAATTAATTCTATAAGTTCAATCATATGGTTTTATCCATCCAATTAGAGTATGTAATAATGTTGTAGCTTATAGAAGCTCACAATAAAATGTGAAAAATATTTTTAATACCCAAAATCAATAAACACATTATAAAAATACCCAAAATATTAAACACATTCAAGAAATACTCATTTTTGACTTTTTGACATTTGGAATTGATTTTTTTTTGTTCTGATGATGAAATCATCACCAATAATCACATCACCAAGTTTTTTAATAATTTGTAAGTTTTAATATAAATATAAATATAAATATATATATATATATATATGAAAGTGGATCAAATTTATATATAAAATTAATATTATATAAATTACTTATATATAATATAATTAGTGGGGGTGAGTGGGTTGGTGTGGGGTGTTGGGGGGAATGGTGGGTCGGTGTGGGGGAAATTGAGTTCAATCATATGGTTT
>JAPKLW010008539.1:0-13237 GCA_026898455.1 Plectranthus barbatus | reverse complement strand
AATCCTCATAATTTATACAAGGTCGAATTTATACACGGGGTATTACAAAGAAAAATAAATTACTATAACATAATTCATTGTTTATATTCTTTCCGTCTCACTTCAATTGTCTATCTTTTTATTTTTGTTTGTCTCATTTAATTATCCACTTAACTAAAATGAAAAATTAATACACACTAGTATAAATATTAATTTATACTATTTTTATTCGCATTGGTTATTGTGCCAAAAGTAAAGTGGACAATTTCTCCTGGACGGAGGGAATATTAAATTAGAGATATGATCTCATAATTTATCATCATATTTAGATAAATTCGTGGATTTAAGTCATGTCAACAAAGTTTAAACGTTGAACTCAGCCTAATCTAATCATTTCCTTTTGCGAATTCCACATGAAGAATTATGACATTCAACATTATCCGTTTCTCTTATCAATTCTCAAATCATTATTTGATAATATTATTTATAGCTACGGCTGAAAATAAAAACTAATTACTCAACTACTCAATTCATTATCATTTAGTAAAAGTTTATTTGAATTTGATTAACTAATTATACTAAAGAATTTGGGATATTTTTTTATATTTGACAGTATTTGAAGTTTGCTTTGGATACAATGGACAAGTAAGACCAAAATAAATAAATATAAAATTGAGACTCAATAATTAATTCCAACAACGAGAAAAAATACTGTTAAAAAGGGTGATTACTTTTTTTTAAATACAATCATTTTATTTTTTTATAATCTCTAAATTAAAATAAAATAAAATTATTTTTTCATATAACTATTTTATTCTCATAATTAGGAGTGTGCACGGTCGAAATTAGCCGGTTTGAAGGAAGAAGCACGGCTAAATCAATAATTACAATTTAAAATTTTCACAAACCAAACCAACCAATAATTATTCCAAACCAAACCGGCTAAACTTGTGAATGTGAATGCATGGCTGATAATGAGCTTCATGCAGTCGACTAAACCATATTGGAGTCGACTGGTCTAATGAATTGAGAAGAAAGATATAGAAGCGTGTGCAACTTATAAACTCGTGTTTTTAGATTTGTTTTGAAAAGTTGAAGTCCACGTGGCATCGGATGACTGGAGGTAATAACTAAATGTTAGTTATTCTGTTTTGAAGATCACTTTTTCTTCGTTTTAGGGTTTAGCTCGGAGGTTCTATTGGAACATTTAGTTATGTGAGAGTCTTGAGAGTTTGTGCGAGCCATCTTCTGTAACTTCACTTCAAGATAATATCATCGCATACAACTCTCCCGTCGATGTAGGCGTTAGTGACAAACCACGTAAAACCGGCTTCATCTTCGTGTGCGTGTTTGTGTTTGTGTCTTATGCTGGGTTGTGGTGTCTGGTTGATCTGGAACCACATTAACAAAACCATATTAAAACAATGTAGTTCAGCTGGTTTAAATGGTTTGAAAAATCTTTTGACGAATAGTGCAAACATTGAAATTCGTATCTCATTTTGATCATTTTGAATATTAATGTATGGATGATGAAAAAATATAATTAATATAAATATAACCAATTTGTCATTAATTATAAATTGAAAAGAAGTAATAAATAAATGAGATTGCAGTTGTAATAGAGAACAAAATAGAAGTTGACTTATAAAATTACAATTCCATATAATATAAATATTAGTCATATATATCAATATAATTAGAGGTGGCCATGGTTCAGGTTCCGGGCCGGAACCTCCGGTTCTGGTTCCAAAAATTTGGAACCTTAACCGGCCCGCCACTGTAGTGGTTCTGGTTACGGTTCGGAACCTTGAATCGTCGGTTCCGAATCGAACCGGCGGTTCAAAACTTTTTTAATTTATTTTTTTATTTAAATCAATTAATTTCTTAATTAATTGAAAATTAAACTATGAATGAACTTTACATCTAACACCTACTATGTTACATAAACATAAATTTTTTTGTTATGTTTTAAAATGTTATTGATTATTTTATTTTCAAGCTTTGTTAGAAAACTTGCTCTTATAAACAACAAGAAAAATAAAAGAATTTTTATTTATTTATTTTTCTAGATATTGATAAGAGAAAGTTTCCTAAACAAAAATTTAAAAATTAAATATTCTGTAACTTCTATAAGTTAGAAAACTTTAGATGATATACAACAAATTCGATCCGTATTTTTTTATTTTCAATATTTTTAAAATCATCTTGTACAAAATATGTATAAATATATTAAATCATATAAATAAAATAACAATTTATAATTATGTTTAAATTAGTTGTCTAAAGAATCTTTATATATGCCAAATATATTGTATTTTGTTAATGTACGTTATATATAATACTCCCTCCGTCCCACCTCAATTGTCCCACTTTCCTTTTTCGTCCGTCCCACCTCAATTGTCTCATTACTTAAAAAAGCAACTTTTTCACACTCAACAATAAAATATTAATCCCACTCAATTTACTTTACACTCACACTCCTTGGTTATTGTGCCCAAAGTCACCGGGACAATTCAGCCGGGACGGAGGGAGTATATCATTTATTACATGCTAAATATTTATAAACTAATAAAAAATATATAAAAAAACACGTATAAATATATTAAATTTTGTATTTGAATCAATGAAGATCAATTGGTTTAGTGGATAGGAGCTATTCTTGTGTTGTTTAGGTCAATAGTTTGAGCCTTCTATACAACAAATTTTTATTTTTATTTTTTAAAAAAAATCAGGTGAACTGCCGGTTTGACCGGTTCGGAAGGTTCGGAATCGACAGTTCCACGGTTCCAAAAATAAAAAACCTTAACCGATCCACCAGAAAACGATTACGGTTCCGGTTCGGAACCTTGAACCGGCAGGCCGGTTCCGGATGGCCACCTCTAAATAGAATTGATTTTAGCTTTGCATCAAATAACATATACTCCCTCCGTCCCGGGTCTCTTGAGACGTTTGACCCGGCACAGAGGTTAAGAAAAAGAAATTAGAGAAGTTAGTGGGGTTAGATTAGTTAGTTAATTACATTTAAATAAATACTTTTTAGAATTTAAAAAATACATTCAACAATTATAAATTCAAATAAAAAAAGTAATCATTACAAAAAAAATTTGATCACATCACTAATGAGAGCCAATTTTTTGATCACATCACTAATGCTAAATTTTGAATTACAAACCTAATGAATAGATTACAAAACAAATTAAAGTTGATCTCAGAAATCATTTTCATCATCGATCAAGAAAAAAAAACGGAGAAGACCGAGAGCAGCCACACCCATGGAATCAAGCCGAGAACTTTCAGACTCGAAGCGGAATGAACTCGTCCAATATCTACTTGAAGGC
The DNA here is from genome assembly GCA_026898455.1 of Plectranthus barbatus. Lineage (NCBI taxonomy): Eukaryota > Viridiplantae > Streptophyta > Magnoliopsida > Lamiales > Lamiaceae > Plectranthus > Plectranthus barbatus. The sequence goes on along the minus strand of JAPKLW010008539.1, from coordinate 9,920 downwards.
AGCAAAGATGGTAAGCCTTTAAGGGGCAGGATCACATCAGCAACCACACGGTTTGGAGTCCATTGATCCACCGTTCATCGTCTTTGGACTGCTGCAAGAAAACAAAGAGAAGAGGAATATTCAACTTAGAAATAAGAAAAAATGAGTGAAAAAACAAGGGTGTTTGGAGTTAGACCTTGAGAGATTGTCAAGGATGACATATTCAAGTAGGAGTACAATTAGGAGAGTAGCAATTGGTCTTGGGATAAGTAAATCTTCAGTTGGGAGATGGGTGAAAGAGGGCAAGATTAGGGCACATACCAATGCCATAAAACCAGAACTGACAGCTCCCAACAAGGTAAGTCGCTTGAAGTTTTGCCTTCAAGCATTACAATTGGATAGGGTGCAAAACAAGATCAAGTTCATGGATATGCACAACACAGTCCACATAGATGAGAAGTGGTTCTACATGACCAAGACCACACATAGGCATTATTTAGCACCAGGGGAAGATGATCCTTATAGAACTTGTAAGAGTACAATTTCATTACCAAGGTAATATTCATGTCTGCAGTTAGTAGGCCAATTATCTCAGATAAAGGGGCAGTATTATTTGATGGCAAAATAGGCATATTTCCTTTCACATACACTGAACCAGCCAAAAAAAACAGCAAGAATATGATTGCATGGACAATTGTTACAAAGCTAATCGAATCAGTCACCAAAGATGTGATTAGAGATTGTTTAATCTCTAAGGTATGATCTTAATTTTGTTCTTCTCAGCATTTCACATCATTGAAGAGGTGTAGGGACATTTTAGAGCAATCAGATTCAGAGACACTTGCACACAGGCACAATTAGCATAAAACAACTGCACACAGACACAATTTGTTTGTTGTTCTCAGCATTTCACATCATTGAAGAGGTGTAGGGACAATTTAGAGCAATCAGATTCAGGGACACTTGCACACAGGCACAATTAGCATAAAGCAACTGCACACAGGCACAATTTGTTTGTTCTTCTCAGCATTTCACATCATTGAAGAGGTGTAGGGACAATTTAAAGCAATTAGATTCAGGGACACTTGCACACAGGCACAATTAGCATAAAGCAACTGCACACAGGCACAATTTGTTTGTTCTTCTCAACTCAACACATCATTGAAGAGGTTTAGGGACAATTTAGAGCAATCAGATTGAGGGACACTTGCACACAAGCACAATTAACATAAAGCAACTGCACACAGGCACAATTAGCATAAAGCAACTACACACATGCACAATTTATTTGTTCTCATCAATTGTTGATCTCATGTAAACACAGATAATTCCAGCAATCAAGAGCAAGTGGCCAGAAGGAGCAAGCAAAGAGATATATATCCAGCAGGACAATGCAAGGCCACATATTCAAGATGATGATAAACAATTTAGAGATGCTGCATGTGGACAAGGGTTCAACATCAAGCTTAAACAACAGCCCCCCCCAATTCACCAGATTGCAATGTAAACGATTTGGGGTGGTTCAGAGCAATTCAATCACTTCAGTATGAGAGTGCAAGCAAAACAGTGGATGAACTAGTTCATGCAGTAAAAGATTCATATGCAAAGTTGTCAGCCACAACATTGAATGATGTGTTCATCACATTACAAGCATGCCTAATAGAGATCATGAAGGTGAGAGGCTCAAATGCATACAAGATACCACACATGAGCAAAGGAGCACTACAAAGATCGAACACATTACCACACACATTGGAAGTCCCAAAAGAACTCATATTGGAATGCATCACATATATCTCAGATCAGCATAACATGGAGATGACAGAAATCAGACAGACACTGGACATATGATGTGTAGCAGCAGTTAGATTAGTCTAATTTTTTGTAATCGACATCATATAAAATCATAAATATGTAATCGACAATTGCTGAACCCTAAATATGAGCATGCAATATTTTTTTGCAAATTTATTCGAATTCTTCCACAAAATCCCAACCCAAATCACGACAAACTTCTGAATCAGTGAAAATAGGGACTTCGCTAGCATGAATAGGTCGAATAAAAGAAGAACCGAGATCAGAGATACCAGCGGGATATCGAATATCGCTGTCGGGCACGGCCACAGCTGCCACAAGTGCAGCGACGTCGCCTCCTTCCAGCCTTTTGCTCCTGGACTCAGTCATCGCAGCGGGGGGGTGGCGAACATCAGATATCGGAAGACCCAAAGCAGGGGGTGGCGAACATCAGAGATCGGAAGACCCACAGCAGGGGGTGATGAAATCCCCCTGCCATTTATCAACGAAGGCGAATCACCGTCGATTAGGGATGATCGAGGGTTTATCCAACCCTCACTGTCAGGCACCGGAGCGCGCGTCGTATTTGCACTACAAAAAAATGGTCTATAACGGCGACAGAAATTGTCACTATTAATATGAATTTTGTCACTATAACATATTAGTGACAATATTGTGTGTCGTCGCTATGTCGTTGATGGGTTTCGTATACTGATAGCATTTATTACAATGAGTATACAACGGCTTATTTCTTCTATCTGTTAACAATCGTACATGTATGAACAATGGTATCCTCTTGTCTCACCGATAGGGACGATCATACAGCGTGTTGTAGATTGCAGAAGACAGTATGATCACTTGACCTAGTGAGACATAAACCTTGATCACAGCCGAGACAGCGTATGAGAATACGTCTGTCCAAATGGCTGCGGCATTGTCGGAATAAGTAGTCTGTCTTGGTTACTTGACATGCTGGTACGCAGAGGTGGCGTATTGATGGACCGCAGTGAGATATATTCGTCTGTCTGACATCAGCGAATAAAAGATCTCGTTATATTAATTAAGTCCAAACCCTAACGAAGGTTCAGGGGTTTGCACGGGTTAACTGTTGCTTTGACTTGCCATGGTGGAGAGCCTAAGTAACGTGCTCGTATATCCGCATCTTGGGTAACAGCAGTTCGTGTAATACCGCCTGAGACTGAACTTAGGTAACCATATCCGAGTAATAGGATGGGGACATTCCCTGAGGAGCTCAATAACATTCATCGTGCCAAAGTCCTGCAGACTGATTAAGTTCAGACACGAGTGATAAGGTTTGAGTGGTACTACTCAAGAATAATAAGATATTAATTAATTGTAGTTAGAGCTTGTCAGAGGCTCCGATTAATTAATGAATATCCGGTAACCTTAAATATGGGGATTCTCAATTAATGCAACCCGTTCTCACAACGTGGTAATAAAGGGGTAGGTCAGTATTAATTCTGTGGTGAAAAAGAATTAATATTAATTAATTAATTGTGTCCTGGGTTGTGGACATGGGAATTAATTAATTTATAGGCCCACTTTACTATTTGCATTAGGTCCCAGGTCTAGCCCAACAAGTGTGCTGACTTGAGCCCAAAATGGCCCATTAGGGTTTCCAACCCTAGGTCTATAAATAGACAGCTCTCTCTCATAAGTCATAACATAGTTGAAAAACCCTAAACCTAAGAGAGAGAGGGGGCGCCATTTTTGAGAAGGGAAAGGAGGAGAATTTTCGAATTCTGGTCCTGCTCAAGCCACAGATCTACGGAGTCCTCACCAGTAGTAGATCTGAACAGCACCGGGACACAGATCTGAAGACCTGATCTGGAGAACAGAACTTCTTCTTTCTCTATTTTTTTATTTCGAATTTGTTTTGAAATTAGATTGCTAATTTCTGTTTCCGCAGATAATTCGAATTGCGTGGTTGAATTGAAGTTTGGAATTCAAACGCAAAAGATCGGTACAGACACTACGGAGTTTCAATAAATCTCTCGATCCACAATTATTCGTATTAAATTCATAGGATCATGCTAGGGTTTTGAGAAATTAATTATGGGCAATATCCATAGATCGATCCGGTTCAGTTTGGTTTTGGTGATTCGGTTCACGTAAAAACCCTACAATTGGTATCAGAGCCAGGTTACTTGATTTATGGCTCTGTTGTTCATAATTAAATTCGATATTATGCATGTATGAATTTATTATTGTGGATGTTGGTTTTTGTTCCTCGTGGCAACCCGTTGATTCAGCCCGCGGTGGTTTATCCTTGTAGGGCTGAATTATTTTGTAAAATCATGAGAAAGTCCATGATTAGAATAGATTTGAAAATTGTAATAGAATAGATTCTGTAATTTTTCAAATTCTGTAATTGGACGGGTTGAGGACGAAGAACGAAGACGGAGCCAACGCAGGGCCGACGGCGGGCGCAGGCGGCGCGGCAGGCGCACACGGCCAGGGCGCGAGCAACGGCCTCGATGCGCGCTGCCTGCGCGCAGTACGGCGGGCGCGGGGGCGCGGCAGGCGCGTGGGTGCAGTGCTGCGCCGCGCGGCTTGGCAGCCAGCGCGGGGCGCACGCGCGCGCGAGCGCGAGGCGTGCTGGGCGCGACGGTGCCTGGCCGGCGGCGGCGGCAGTCGGCGGTTGGCGGCGGCTTCGATCATCGTCGTCTGCTGCTGTCCCATCGCGATGGCTTGTGTTTTTGGTTGGTTGTTTCTGCATCAAACACATCCTTTATCTGAAAAATCAAGCACATGTTCTTTACATGGATCCACTATTGCGCTCTCAAAGAGGTGTGTGCGAACTTGAGCTTGAATTCTATGACAGTTGGGAGGATGCTGATGAGTCTGCCTTCTGGCTCATCACGGGTTCTCTGTCTAGAGAGTTAAGGCATAAGTATGAACACCTCGAAAGGGCTGGAGAGCTTTGGAAGGAACTCTCGACAGCTTTTGGCAAAGTGGAACGAACTATCGACTATAAGCTTGTATACAATCTTGTGTGCAAGAAGATGGTTGAAGATAGTTCGGTGACGGAGCACATGATGTCTGTGATTGATCTCATGAGACAGTTCACTGTGCGGGGTGGTAATATCAGTGCGCAAGGCGAGATTGATATTATCTTAAATTCTCTTCCGGAATCCTTTAATGACTTTAAGGTAGTTGCTGCTGCAAAGGGAGAGTATGCTCTGCATGAGCTGCTTGAGGATCTTGTAGTGGAGCAGTCTACCATGCGAACATGGAAACCTGTTCTGTCTGGTTCTAGCACTGGTTCAACAACCTCTAGGGTTGGAGATGACGGTGCTGAGAGCAAGTTCAGGAAAGCAGGTAGTGGTAGCAAGTCTAGGAAGGGGAAGAGAGCCAAGGTCACTCCAAAGAAGAACGAGTGTGCTGAATGCGGAAAGGTGGATTGTCCGAATGCCAAGGGACAAGGTACGTCATTTGCATTTGTAACGGAAACATGTTTAGCATCGGTTTCTACTCATTCGTGGGTAGTGGATACTGGAGCTACTGATCATGTTTGTTACATTTTGCAGGGGTTCACACCGAGGAAGGTGCTGAAGAATGACGAGGTTACCATCTCGATGGGGAACGCAGCACAAGTGAGTGCAGCTGCCATTGGAGATTTCACCTTGTACTTTGACGATTATATTTTAACATTGAGAGATGTTTTGTATGTGCCGGATTTTTGGCGGAATCTTATTTCAGTTTCCAAACTTTATGTTGATGGATATTCAGTTATTTTTGATAGTGGTGTTTCTATCATTGGTAATAACGGTGTTATCTGTCGTGGAATGCTGAATAATTCTCTCTATGTTGTTAACTGTAATCATAAGTCTTCCGCAATTATTGCATGTAATTCATCCGTAATTGATAATCCTAGGAAGAGAAAACTTACTTCTTCTGATGAGGATCTTACATATCTCTGGCACTTGAGACTGGGTCACATCAGCTAGAAGCGGATTCAGAGACTTGCAGATGACGGTACATTGGACTTAGTCCGGGCTGTACCTTATCAAGTCTGCGAATCCTGTATCGAGGGCAAGATTTCAACTAGGCCTTTCTAGGCTAGTCAGTCTCGAGCAGAGGAAGTGTTGGAATTGATCCATTTTGACCTATGTGGACCTGATGTCCACTCAGGCTCGTGGAGGGTACGAGTACTTTGTCACTTTCATTGACGATTACTCAAGGCACGGATACGTTTACCTGCTTCGCTACAAGTCTGAATGCTTTGAGAAATTCAAAGAGTTCAAGGCTGAGGTAGAAAAGAAGGTCGGGAAAACTATCAAGTCGCTGCGATCGGACCGCGGTGGCGAATACCTCGGTAACGAGTTCCTGCAATATTTGTCAGAAAATGGGATTACATCCCAGTGGACTGCACCGGGTACTCCCCAGCAAAACGGTGTAGCTGAAAGAAGAAATAGGACTCTTCTAGAGATGGTAAGGTCAATGATGAGTTATGCAAACTTACCAATTTCGTTTTGGGGCTACGCATTGGAGACATCAGCATACGTACTTAATGTGGTGCCTTCTAAATCAGTTCCTAAGACGCCTTCTGAGCTCTTCCTTGGTCGCAAACCTAGTTTGTGCAAGTTTAGAGTATGGGGCTGTCCGGCACACGTACTGTCAAAGGAACCTGATAAGATAGAAAGCAGGTCAAAAGTAATGTTGTTCATAGGGTATCCCAGGCAAACGAAAGGTGGTTACTTTTACTGTCCTGAGAGTCAAAGAGTTGTTGTTAGCACCAACGCTAGATTCTTGGAGGACGAGTATGTGAGTAATCACAGGTCAAGGAGTGATATCGTTCTTCAAGAAATTGAGAACGAGAGTGCAATTCCAAGGGAAGGGGAACGTGTAGATGTGGGTGCACCTGTGAGAGGTACAACACCATAGGCACGTTCTTCAGTGCAAGGTGCAGGACCACAAGTCACTGCACCTACTACTGACACGGCACCGATGCCTCGTCACAGTGGGAGAGTTATTTTCCAACCGAAAAGGTACATGTTTGTGGGTGAGTCTTCGGACTTGAGCCCGGAAGACGGACATGAGGACTTTGACCCATTGACTTACGAAGAGGTAGTGCAGGACAAGGATGTTGCCAAATTGCGTGTCGCCATGGATTCTGAAATTGAATCCATAACTGCTATGGATGTATACCAAAAACTGATTTGCCGGATGGCTTTAGGGCCATAGGGTGCAAATGGGTATACAAAAGAAAGAAAGGGGCGGATTGAAAGATCACGGCTTTCAAGGCCAGGCTGGTGGCAAAGGGTTATAGTCAGAAAGAGGGCATTGATTATGACGAAACCTTTTCACCCGTAGCCATGCTCAAATCCATCCGGATACTTCTTGCCATAGCTGCGCATATGGACCTCGAGATCTGGCAGATGGATGTCAAAACCGATTTTCTAAACGGTTACCTTTAAGAAGGTAGGGACATCTATATGCAGCAACCCGAGGGTTACATAAGCAAGGGCGAAGAACATCTTGTCTGGAAGCTTAGGAAGTCCTTGTATGGACTTAAACAAGCTTCAAGGTCGTGGAACTTACGTTTCAACGATGTGATTAAATCCTATGGATTTGCACAGTTGGAAAACGAAAGTTGTGTTTACCGACTTTGTGTCAGTGGGAGCGTGGTCTTCCTTGTACTATACGTTGATGACATACTCTTATTTGGAAACAACGAGGGAGTGATGTCCGAAATCAAGGTTTGGTTATCCGAACAGTTCCAAATGAAGGATTTGGGAGAAGCTGGCTACATTCTTGGGATTAAGGTCTTACGAGATCGTAAGAGAAGAATGTTGAGCTTATCCCAGGCATCCTATGTGGATACTGTGATAGCCCGGTTCAGCATGCAACTCGCCAAGAAAGGCTTACTACCTTTCAGACATGGCGTTCGTCTTTCTAGTGGGCAGTGTCCTCAGACACAGCGGGAGAAAGACGAGATGAGTCTTGTACCATATGCTTCGGCAGTGGGTAGTCTCATGTATGCGATGCTGTGTACCAGGCCAGATATTTGTTATGTCGTTGGCATGGTAGCAAGATATCAGTCTAACCCTGGACAGGCGCACTGGACTGCTGTAAAGCATATCCTCAAGTATTTGAAGAGAACTAGGAATTTCTGCCTAGTTTATCAAAGTGAGGATCTGTGCCCTGTGGGTTATACAGACTCGGATTTCCAAGGGGACCAGGATGAGAAGAAATCGACCTCAGGTTATGTGTTTACCCTGGGAGGTGGAGCTGTATCTTGGAGGAGCTCAAAGAAGAAATGCATTGCTGACTCCACCATGGAGGCGGAATATGTCGCCGCCTCCGACGCCTCGAAAGAGGGGGTGTGGCTCCGGAACTACCATTTAGAGTTGGGCGTGATCCCGAGTTTGCCGAGGAGCATCACAATTTATTGTGATAACTCTGGTGCGGTGGCAAACTCAAAGGAACCGCGGTCTCACAGGGCAAGCAATCACATAAAGAGAAAGTACCATATCATACGAGAAATCGTATCGAGGGGCGATATGCTGATTAAGAAGATTGACACTGCTGACAATCTTGCTGATCCGTTTACAAAGAGCTTGCCGCAGAAAGTTTACGAAAGACATATTCGTGAGCTGGGTCTGAGGTGGATGCCGACCACTGATAGTGGTTAAAGACAACAGACTAGATAGACGGACTGTATACTCTATAATAGCTTAGTTATGCTTTGAGTATAAGTGGGAGATTGATGGGTTTTGTATACTGAAAGCATTTATTACAATGAGTATACAACGATTTATTTCTCCTATTTGTTAACAATCGTACATGTATGAACAATGGTATCCTCTTGTCTCACCGATAGGGACGATCATACGGCGTGTTGTAGATCACATAAGATAGTATGATCACTTGACCTAGTGAGACATAAACCTTGATCACAGCCGAGACAGCGTATGAGGATACGTCTGTCCGGATGGCTGCGGCATTGTCGGAATAAGTAGTCTGTCTTGGTTACTTGACATGCTGGTACGCAGAGGTGGCGTATTGATGGACCGCAATGAGATATATTCGTCTGTCTGACATCAGCGAATAAAAGATCTCGTTATATTGATTGAGTCCAAACCCTAACGAAGGTTCAGGGGTTTGCACGGGTTAACTATTTCTTTGACTTGCTATGGTGGAGAGCCTAAGTAACGTGCTCGTATATCCGCATCTTGGGTAACAGCAGTTCGTGTAGTACCGCCTGAGACTGAACTTAGGTAACCATATCCGAGTAATAGGATGGGGACATTCACTGAGGAGCTCAATAACATTCATCGTGCCAAAGTCCTGCAGGCTGATTAAGTTCAGGCACGAGTGATAAGGTTTGAGTGGTACTACTCAGGAATAATAAGATATTAATTAATTGTAGTTAGAGCTTGTCAGAGGCTCCGATTAATTAATGAATGTCCAGTAACCTTAAATATGGGGATTCTCAATTAATGCAACCCGTTCTCACAACGTGGTAATAAAGGGGTAGGTTAGTATTAATTCTGTGGTGAAAAAGAATTAATATTAATTAATTAATAATATTAATTAATTAATTGTGTCCTGGGTTGTGGACATGGGAATTAATTAATTTATAGGCCCACTTTATTATTTGCATTAGGTCTCAGGTCTGGCCCAACAAGTGTTCTGAATTGAGCCCAAAATGGCCCATTAGGGTTTCCAACCCTAGGTCTATAAATAGACAGCTCTCTCTCATAAGTCATAATATAGTTGAAAAACCCTAAACCTAAGAGAGAGAGGGGGCGCCGTTTTTGAGAAGGGAAAGGAGGAGAATTTTCGAATTCTGGTCCTGCTCAAGCCACAGATCTACGGAGTCCTCACCAGTAGTAGATCTGAACAGCACCGGGACACAGATCTGAAGACCTGATCTGGAGAACAGAACTTCGGTAAATCTCTCGATCCACAATTCTTCGTATTAAATTCATAGGAGCATGCTAGGGTTTTGAGAAATTAATTATGGGCAATATCCATAGATCGATCCGGTTCAGTTTGGTTTTGGTGATTCGGTTCACGTAAAAACCCTACAATTGGTATCAGAGCCAGGTTACTTGATTTATGGCTCTGTTGTTCATAATTAAATTCGATATTATGCATGTATGAATTTATTATTGTGG
>JAPKLW010008538.1:0-13238 GCA_026898455.1 Plectranthus barbatus | reverse complement strand
GAAATTGGCACCAAAGTGTACAAGCTAAGGAAGGCCCTGTATGGATTGAAACAGGCGCCCAGGGCTTGGTATGATACACTATCTCAGTTCCTCACCAGCAATGGATTTCAAAAAGGGAAGATCGATCGGACTCTCTTTCTTCTCAACGATGGAGCTGACATGCTGATGGTGCAGATCTATGTCGATGACATCATCTTCGGATCCAAGAACATATCTCTCTGTGAGAAGTTTTCTAAGCTGATGCAGACCTCATTTCAGATGAGTATGATGGGCAAGCTGACATACTTCCTAGGACTTCAAGTCCAGCAATCAGCTGATGGTATTTTTATCAGCCAGCGGAAGTATACCAAGGATCTTATTCAGAAATATTGCCCAGAGAAGACTAAGTCTCTAAGGATCCCGATGAGTACCAGCTGCCAGATATTTCTTGATGAGCAAGGGGAATCAGTTGATCCTACTATATACCGAGGAATTATTGGATCACTCCTCTATCTCACTGCCAGCAGACCCGACATTTCTTATTCAGTCGGAGTGTGTGCCAGATTTCAAGCTAATCCTAAGAAGTCACACATGGAAGCTGCTAAACGGATTGTGAAATATCTGAAGGGGACAGAATCTCTTGGAATATGGTATCCCAGAAATGATGAGCTTACGCTTATCGGATATTCAGATTCAGATTTCGCTGGATGCCGTATTGACCGCAAGAGTACCAGTGGTACGTGTCAGTTTCTCGGACACAAGCTGATTAGCTGGTTCAGCAAGAAGCAGCACTCTGTAGCTACTTCTACCACTGAGGCTGAGTATGTTGCCGCTGCCAGTTGCTGTGCTCAAATTATTTGGCTCAAGCAACAACTGGCTGATTATGAAGTGGACACTGGCTGTGTTCCTATTTATTGCGACAACAACAGTGCTATGTGCATCACGAAGAATCCGGTTCATCACTCCAGGACCAAGCACATAGACATTCGACATCACTTCATTCGTGATCATGTCGAGAAGAAGGATGTCAGCGTGGACTACATTCGTACTGAAGATCAACTGGCTGACATCTTCACAAAGCCCCTGCCAGAAGCAAGATTCAAGGAGTTGTGCATCAAACTCGGTCTTATGGAGATTGATGCGAGCCTTAATGATGAGGAAGAATGAGTCCAAGCTCTCATTCTGTTCTTGATTCTCTGGCGTATGCTGATTACAACTGAGTCCAAGTTCTCAGTTGTGGTGTTTCTCGACTAGTGGTGTCTACCAACCACAGATGATATCTACTGGCGGACTTTATCCCTCAATTGTCCAAGGAAATGAGTCCCAGCTCTCATTTCATCTTGCCAGCTTTTATCTTCCGCTGAAGCGAAATTGGGTCCCAGCTGCCACCTTCTAGCAGTGTTGGAGAAATGGATCCACTTCCAGTTGCCAGCAGATAACTGGTGGTCATTCCCACGACTGGCGAAAATTGAGTCCAAGCTCTCAATTTGGTTAAGGTCGCTAGTCTGATCATCAAGTGGTATCAGTTGCTAACTGATGAGTTTGCCAGCAGGACGTGCTACCAGCAAGTGGTTGATTTCTCAAGTGGTCTCAGTTGCTAACTGATGATGTATATCTACAAGGTGGTATCAGCTGCTAACTGAAGAAATTATCATCAAGTGGAGAAATGGCTCTTCAATAAGTTTGACCGTGTGGAGCGGTATCTCACGGTGGAGAAGCGCTCAGTTCTGTACGCTAGGCTGGGGCTGGAATATTGGAGGAATGAAGAGGCCTGGGCGAATGAATTCATGGATACATTAACTGACGAGCCAGAGCCCTTGTCCCTTAGGCGTGTCCGGCGGCGAGTGCAGAAGATTCTTGATTATCGCCTAAGGACTGGCAGCTCAGGACTCCCGAAGCCAAGGCGTGTCCGAGTGCCCTTTCTCCAGTTCCACCGCACCAGCCGGGGCTTTCAGGTGGTCTACGCTCTCCGAAGGATCCGAATACTGATTGCCCTCCCACCGCTCCTCCTCTACTTTGCCCGTCTGTTCAATATGGCAGCCACTGAGTTGCTAATTGATCATGTGGTGGAGGAGGATCCCTCCCGCAGCAGATGGCTGGTCCCTGCAGTCGCTGGTGCTCCGAATGTTGTGGAGCTGGAGCCCGTTGACTGGGTGGAGGCGGACTTTGCAGAAGAACAAGTCCCGCCAGCATCAGCTGAGATGCTGGTGGAGGAGTCAGCCGCAGACGAAGAGTCAGCAGCAGCAGCAGCAGCAGCAGTACCAGAAGATGCACCAGCAGCTGCTGCAGTCCCAGCAGAAGCATCAGCCGCTGCAGAGCCAGTAGTGGAGAGGCCAACTGGAGCTGACACTGAAATGGCTGAGGCTTCATCTGGTGTGCCCTCTACTTCGATGGAGCTGTCAGCAGAGCCTCTCTCCGAGGTCCATCCGCCTGCGCAACTGGTTGCTCTCATTGATGCCAGGATGGACCAGCGCTTTTCTTCCTACCGAGCAGAGATGGCGCAACAAATGGAGGCTTTCACCTCTGGGGTGAACTCCTTTTTGGCGCGGATCCAAGAGGGGGAAAGGGCGCGAGCAGTCGCTGATGAGGAGAGGGCTCGGCTTGCTGCGGAAGAGCGTCGCATTGCTGCTGAGGAGCGTTTGAAGAGGGAACAAGATATGGCGGCTCTTACAGAGATCTTGAGGAATTTAGCAAATCGCAATCAATCACCTGGATCCTCATCTCAGCCATAGGTCTTGTACTCTTCATTTTTTTGTAAGTAATTTTGTACCAGTCTAGACTAGTCAGTTGTCTTTCCTGTACTTGTAATTTCACATCATTAATGGATTGATTACTGACGGGTTGACGACAATTTCTCATTGTCCAACTAATGTCTACTGATTTTTACTTACCAGCTGAACTTACACATTTTGTGTAATCAGCACCAGCACTCAATTTGGTACTTGTTAATTCTAACCTGGCTCAGACTTTACTTCATAATTTAATCGAGCAATATCTCTCCCAGTTTGAGGGGGAAGATTTTTAGGTTAGAGCTGATGTGAGGAAGTAGTTTCATGGGTTTAGATCTGATAGGTTTATTTGTAAAAACCCAGAAATGCTTTGTAACTTTCCTCATCAGCTGAGTGCTCGCTGGTTAGGCTTTGATCGCACCAAAAAGGGGGAAATTGTTGGGAAATTTGGCTAAGTTTCCTTTCCCCAGTAGCTACTTGTTTAAGTGTTTTGGTGGATCAAATCCTAAGTCCAACCAGCGTCAGTTTGTCTCTAGAATAGCTCTAGTCTCAAATGTAAAGTCCTGTTTAGGTATTTTGAGTTGTAAGTCGCAGCTGATCAAGACTCATGCTGGCTACTGTTCACCAGCATGAGATGTGCTTACCAGTTGAGGGATGCCTCACCAGCAAGCGACTGACCAAGACTCATGCTGATACTGTTCATCAGCATAGAGTTGAGCTATCGACTGGCTACTGTTCACCAGTGGGAAGATTTCATCAGCAGGAGGCTGACAGATCTACCAGCAGAATATGTGTTCTGGTTGACACTATTCACCAGCGGTGAAGCCACCAGTCACGGGAGAATTCAAGAGATAACATCAGACGAATTGGTAGACCTTGATTGTGCTAAGGCAAGTCACCAGCAGAGACTGCCAGCACAAGATCACCAACATGATCTGCCAGTCGAAGGTTATCATCAGAATTGAAGATTCGCTCTCCCGAAGACATAGAGACAAAGAGAAGATTCGTCTGAGGAATGTGCTGACAAAGAAGGACTTTAAGGACGGCTAACTTAAAGTCTAATCAGCTCAAGACTCCAGTTCTTGATTCCCTACTGACGAATAGTGCCGTTCTGACACAAAGAGATCTGTGTCAGATAAAGCGGTCGCAGGCATGGCGTTTTCCTGAAAATGCTACCTGCAGCCTTCTGAAGTACATCTGGAGTCAGAAGACCATTCCGGATGTGTGAAACGGCTAGCATTTGAATCTGAATCTCACGTCTATAAATACGTGAGATTCAACAACATTCAATACTCTTAACACTCTTGACCTACCGAAAGCTCAAACGCATTCATATCAGCGAATAAGCAATCTTTCGAGGCTTTTCTTAAAGCTACTCCGTGTGTCAATCATTTGAACACGAGACTCCAAGCTTCTAGCTTGTGAGTTATTGATCTCATTTGGTGTTCTTTCTCATTCCGAGGAAGAACATAGCAGCTCTTGAGCCAGCCAGCTCCAGAGTTATTACGGGCAGTTTTGCCGCCAGCAAGAGTCAAGTTCTTGGGAGAACTCAACACCCAATCAGTCGGAGGAGGAGGTTGAAGTGACGTGCTCGCACTCCATCCATCTGACGAGAGTTGAAGAAGGACAAGGACCGGGAGCGGTTGATCCAGTGGACTGGTAGACGAGGCATCTACCAGCTGGAAATAGATCGTAGGAAATCTTGTACCGGATTACTCTTTTTAGTGAATTTCCAGTGCTTCGACTGGAGAGTGGACGTAGATCAGTTGATCGAACCACTATAAAATATCCTTGTTATTTACTGCTTTCAGCATTTACTTACTGATTTAAAACCCAGCACCCAAGTGCTGGAGTATAACTGAAACCAGTTTATAACTGTGCAAACTCGACTCTAAAATTAGCTAAGTCCTGAGTCATCAGCTGACCAGCCAGTTGCCAGTCAGCTGAATACTCAGTTGCCAGTTGACTTACCAGCTGACAAGGTCCCAGTCAGCTGTGTAACCAGCAGAGTGCAAGAAACGAACTTACGTATTTTCCGCTGCCAAAGTATACCCTGATATCCGGGACCAACAAGTGGTATCAGAGCGGACGGTTCTTACAGACCGTTCGTTTCTGTGTCGCTTAGGACCGTGATCCACGTTTCCTTGCACTCCTGTTTGTTTGTCTGTTTGTCTAGCTCAGGTACTTCAAGATGAATATCCCAAAGCTAATGGACTACAAGACGGAGAAGCACTCTATATGGCGAAAGAGGACGCTTATCTCCCTGAAGAGCATCCATCCAGACATGAAAGATGTACTGGAGACAGGGCCAATAGAGATCACCAAGATTCAGCATCAGCTGGGAGATCGTCCAGCTGCGGTGGTCCCAAAGCCCCAAGATGAATGGAATGCTGAGGACAGAAAGCGGAATCAGCTGGATTCCATTGCACATGAGCTGATCCTTGCGTGCCTTCCAGAATCACTGATGGAGGACGCACTGCAGTTTAATACTGCTAAGGGAGTATGGGATTTTCTTGATAGTTTATGTCAAGAAACTGACCAAATGAAACGCAACAAATTGCAGGTTGCGGTGGATAAATATGAGTCCTTCCAGATGCTGACTGGAGAAACCATCAAGGAGATGGAGGCGAGATTCAACGCCATTGTCAGCGAGCTGAAGTCTCTGGGCAGGGAATACGAAAATGCTGATCTTAACTCGAAGATCCTGTCCAAGATGCCGAAGGAGGATTGGTTTGTGAAAACCACCGCACTAAAGGAGAAAGATTTATCCAAACTAACTCCTAAAGAAGTGTTTGCTCAGTTGCAGGCACATGAATGGGATATCCAGATGGTGAATAAAAACGAGGCTATCAGGAATGTTGGATCCCCCAGCGTTAAGGCTCAGGACGAAGCTTACTTCGTCAAGAAGGACTTCAAGCGGATGCCCAAGAAGCCCTTCCATGCTGACAGGCCTGCTGGGCAGACCAACCAGCCGAAGGAGATCCCATCCACGTCAGGATCTTACTCCAAAAGTGGCAAGAGCTCTATCGCTGAACTTGAGCAGCAAATGAAACGACTGGCCGTCCTACTGGAAAAGGCTAAGTCAAAGCAGGGAGTCTCTTCAAGCTCAACTGACGGGAAATTCGTCAAAAGAGCTCCTCGTGCTTGCTATCAATGCCAATCCCCTGACCATTTAAAATTTGAATGTCCGCAGGTGGACAAAACTGAGAGGGAACGGCTGAAGAAGCTCTTTGAAGAGCATGCCTCCAAGGCAGTTGCCAAAGCCATGCTGACAAGGACTGAAGTTCCTGATATCCCCGACCATGATGATGGGGAATACGAGTCAGATGGAGAGTCTGAAGAAGAAGCTCTTCTGGCATTCATGGCTGCTCTAGGAGAAGTGTCAGCTGAAGAAGATGCTGACAAGGAAGAACATCTGGCATTGACTGCTGATGATGAGGTACAATCAGATCCTCAATTGCATATCATGCCTGTTCAAATCATAGACGATTCTGAGTCGCATTACTCCGACTCAGAAGATGTCACTCTAGATGTTCTTCAGCATGAGTTTTTAAAATTTTATGAAATGAAAAATGTTTTAGCTGGCGAAAACACTTCGCTGAAAAATCAAGTTTCCATTTTGACCAGTGAGATTGAAAAATCTAGGTCACTCAGCGAAGAGCTAGAAACTTTGAAAAAGGCTCATTTCGACTTGCTCCAAGATTTTCAAAGTACAAAAACTGAGCGAGATAACCTTCACAGTCTCGTTCTGGAGCAAGAAAATAAAATCAATTTTCTAAACAAGGGATCTAAGGATTTAGAGGCAGCTCTAAGTCATTGGAGAAAACCTTATGATAAATCCGGGTTGGGATTTACAAATGATTCGAGCATAAACCAACCCAATGCTGGTAAGGGTAAGGGCAGAATGGTAAATGAGTCAGCACCAGCTGGTGCTGCCAGCATACCTCGTATGGCTGATCAGCAAAGGAATCATCAGCCCAGATATAGAGGTGAGTCATCACGACAACAACCTCGACTGGCAAATTCCTCTGCTGACAGGACGCCAGCACACCCTAAAAAGCTGACTAAGCCAAAATATTCAAAGGCAAGGAAGTCAGCACCAGCAGCCAGTGGAACCCGACAGCCAGCACCAGCTGTCCAGAGGTACCACACACAACCTTATAAGTATGCCAGTTGCCAGCATACTTACAAGGGGTCCCACTCTCAGCAGAATACTGAGAGAAGGACAATTCCCGATAGGAGGAATACCTATCGGAGGCCTGAGCCCAATCAAATGTTTTCATCAAGGGCTAGGAAGGCTAACCACCGTGGTCCACAGTTCCAAAGACCACCAAGGCAGCACAAGCGGTCGGAAAGAAATTTCCGATCTCCTCAGAAGAAGAATACTTCTAGAGGAACTGCACCCACAGCCACACCTTCCAAAAACAATTCCATGCATTATTTTAAGAGGAAGGGAAAGGCCATGAGTGATGTCAGCAAGGGTAACACTGAGCTGAAGATTACTCAAATCTGGATTCCGAAAGGAATGTTCCAGAGATCTAACCCTGCAGGACCCGCTGATGATCGGGGACCTAAATGATTTCATTTTTCTTGCAGGAACAGGATCATGTGTATCAGCTTCAGAGGTCGAGCGAGTGGATCATTGACAGTGGTTGCTCCGCTCATATGACTGGTGAGGAGTTCTTGTTTTCGGAGCTCACCAAGGTCAGAGGACCTCCAGTTATTTTTGGTGATAACTCCAAGGGCAGAGTTATCAGCAAGGGATGCATAGAGAAGGATGATGTGCGTATTGTCAACGTGTCCCTTGTTACCAACCTGAAGCACAACCTCCTGAGCATCAGCCAGCTGTGCGACAATGGTTACACCATTGTGTTTGACAAATCCGGGTGCCAGATCAAGAATGAAGAATCTGGCGAGACCAAGCTGAAAGGTGTCCGCAAAGGAGGGTTGTATGTCGTAGACTGGCAAAGCGGGAAGACTGATACATGCTTTGTTGCCACCAGTTCCATGGAGACCAACTGGCTGTGGCACAAAAGGTTAAGTCATTTGAATTTCAAAACTATTAATTATCTAACCAAGCATGATCTTGTAGATGGTCTTCCCAAGGGCGGGTTCAAGAAGGAAGGGATTTGCAAGGCCTGCCAGCAAGGCAAACAGACCAAGAAATCCTTCAAGAGCCAGTCGCCAGTTCACCCTAGTACCAGTCAGGTACTCGAGCTGTTACATATGGACCTGTTTGGACCAGTAACGCCGCAAACCATTGGAGGAAGACGATATTCGCTGGTGGTAGTCGATGACTACTCGCGCTATACATGGGTGAAGCTTCTCAGAACAAAGGATGAGGTGAAGGTGATTCTTCCAGAGTTGATCATCCAAGCTCAGAAGCAGAGAGAAGCTGTCGTGAAGCGAATTCGTTCGGACAATGGGACTGAATTCTGCAACGGTCCGCTGATGGATTTTTGCGAGGAGGCCGGGATCAAACATGAGAGATCTACACCAAGGCAACCACAGCAAAATGGACTGGCAGAACGTAGGAACAGGACGCTGAAGGAAGCAGTCCGATCCATGCTGGCTGAGTCTGGTTTGGGTCAGAGTTTCTGGGGAGAGGCGTTGGTGACTGCTTGCTATACTCAGAATAGGAGCGGGATCAACGACAGACTTCAGAAAACTCCCTACGAAGTGTACTTCGGTCGTAAGCCTACTTTAGCTCATCTTCGTGCATTCGGTTCTCCATGTTATATCCATAATAATGGGAAGTCGAACTTAAATGCTTTCTCGCCTAAAGCTGATGAGGGTGTGTTTGTCGGATATGGACACCCCTCTCACAAGGGCTATAGAGTATTTAACAAGACGACCCAGCTTGTGGAAATAACATGCAATGTTGTTTTTGATGAAGCTACTTTAGTGCGCAGGACCTTACGCCAACTGGCTGAAGATGTTCCTGAGGTCAAGGATGTCAGCGACCAGTTGGGCAGGAATTCTTCCGATGCTCAACCAACTGGTTCGACTAGACCTATGAATGGATCATCTTCACAACCAGTTACCTCAGGTGCCCATCAGCAACCTGAGAGGGTCGGTGATGCAAATGACCTTGCTGAGACCTTACACTCAATCTCCCTGAGTGGATCATGCATTAATCAAGGGGGAATTCTGACTGGAGTCCTTGAGCCAGAAGACGCGGAGCCAGCTGGAAGAGAGGAGCCAGCTGATACTGGCGAAGGCGCTGGAAATCAGTCAGAGAGTGAAGCTGAAGAAATCCCAACTGGTGAAGTTCCAACTGAAGGTCAAGCGCCAGTTGCTGTTCCAGCCCCGACTGGTGAAAATTTGGAAGCACCAGTCGTCAGGACAGATGAACCTGTTTCCCAGCCGGCACCAGCGGTCGCTGGTCCTCCCAAATGGCTGAGGGATCACCCATCTGATGCTATTCTCGGTGATCTGGAAGGTTCTGTCCAGACCAGGCACGGCAGTGCGCTATTGAGTTGCTTTATATCTCAGATGGAACCTACATCCATCAAAGATGCGCTTGAATCTGCAGATTGGATCAATGCCATGCACGAAGAGCTTGCGGAGTTCACTCGCAACAATGTTTGGGACTTGGTAGAGAGACCATCACACCAGTCAGTGATCGGCACCAAGTGGGTTTTCAAGAACAAGCGAGATGAAGATGGCATTGTGGTCCGGAACAAGGCTCGTTTAGTCGCCAAGGGCTATAGACAGTGTGAAGGCATCGATTTTGATGAGACCTTTGCACCAGTTGCAAGAATGGAGGCGATACGGCTGTTTTTGGCTTATGCAGCGTATCACGGCTTCACGGTGTTCCAGATGGACGTGAAGAGCGCATTCTTGAATGGCGAACTAAAGGAAGAGGTATATGTAGAGCAACCTCCTGGATTAGAAATTGGCACCAAAGTGTACAAGCTAAGGAAGGCCCTGTATGGATTGAAACAGGCGCCCAGGGCTTGGTATGATACACTATCTCAGTTCCTCACCAGCAATGGATTTCAAAAAGGGAAGATCGATCGGACTCTCTTTCTTCTCAACGATGGAGCTGACATGCTGATGGTGCAGATCTATGTCGATGACATCATCTTCGGATCCAAGAACATATCTCTCTGTGAGAAGTTTTCTAAGCTGATGCAGACCTCATTTCAGATGAGTATGATGGGCAAGCTGACATACTTCCTAGGACTTCAAGTCCAGCAATCAGCTGATGGTATTTTTATCAGCCAGCGGAAGTATACCAAGGATCTTATTCAGAAATATTGCCCAGAGAAGACTAAGTCTCTAAGGATCCCGATGAGTACCAGCTGCCAGATATTTCTTGATGAGCAAGGGGAATCAGTTGATCCTACTATATACCGAGGAATTATTGGATCACTCCTCTATCTCACTGCCAGCAGACCCGACATTTCTTATTCAGTCGGAGTGTGTGCCAGATTTCAAGCTAATCCTAAGAAGTCACACATGGAAGCTGCTAAACGGATTGTGAAATATCTGAAGGGGACAGAATCTCTTGGAATATGGTATCCCAGAAATGATGAGCTTACGCTTATCGGATATTCAGATTCAGATTTCGCTGGATGCCGTATTGACCGCAAGAGTACCAGTGGTACGTGTCAGTTTCTCGGACACAAGCTGATTAGCTGGTTCAGCAAGAAGCAGCACTCTGTAGCTACTTCTACCACTGAGGCTGAGTATGTTGCCGCTGCCAGTTGCTGTGCTCAAATTATTTGGCTCAAGCAACAACTGGCTGATTATGAAGTGGACACTGGCTGTGTTCCTATTTATTGCGACAACAACAGTGCTATGTGCATCACGAAGAATCCGGTTCATCACTCCAGGACCAAGCACATAGACATTCGACATCACTTCATTCGTGATCATGTCGAGAAGAAGGATGTCAGCGTGGACTACATTCGTACTGAAGATCAACTGGCTGACATCTTCACAAAGCCCCTGCCAGAAGCAAGATTCAAGGAGTTGTGCATCAAACTCGGTCTTATGGAGATTGATGCGAGCCTTAATGATGAGGAAGAATGAGTCCAAGCTCTCATTCTGTTCTTGATTCTCTGGCGTATGCTGATTACAACTGAGTCCAAGTTCTCAGTTGTGGTGTTTCTCGACTAGTGGTGTCTACCAACCACAGATGATATCTACTGGCGGACTTTATCCCTCAATTGTCCAAGGAAATGAGTCCCAGCTCTCATTTCATCTTGCCAGCTTTTATCTTCCGCTGAAGCGAAATTGGGTCCCAGCTGCCACCTTCTAGCAGTGTTGGAGAAATGGATCCACTTCCAGTTGCCAGCAGATAACTGGTGGTCATTCCCACGACTGGCGAAAATTGAGTCCAAGCTCTCAATTTGGTTAAGGTCGCTAGTCTGATCATCAAGTGGTATCAGTTGCTAACTGATGAGTTTGCCAGCAGGACGTGCTACCAGCAAGTGGTTGATTTCTCAAGTGGTCTCAGTTGCTAACTGATGATGTATATCTACAAGGTGGTATCAGCTGCTAACTGAAGAAATTATCATCAAGTGGAGAAATGGCTCTTCAATAAGTTTGACCGTGTGGAGCGGTATCTCACGGTGGAGAAGCGCTCAGTTCTGTACGCTAGGCTGGGGCTGGAATATTGGAGGAATGAAGAGGCCTGGGCGAATGAATTCATGGATACATTAACTGACGAGCCAGAGCCCTTGTCCCTTAGGCGTGTCCGGCGGCGAGTGCAGAAGATTCTTGATTATCGCCTAAGGACTGGCAGCTCAGGACTCCCGAAGCCAAGGCGTGTCCGAGTGCCCTTTCTCCAGTTCCACCGCACCAGCCGGGGCTTTCAGGTGGTCTACGCTCTCCGAAGGATCCGAATACTGATTGCCCTCCCACCGCTCCTCCTCTACTTTGCCCGTCTGTTCAATATGGCAGCCACTGAGTTGCTAATTGATCATGTGGTGGAGGAGGATCCCTCCCGCAGCAGATGGCTGGTCCCTGCAGTCGCTGGTGCTCCGAATGTTGTGGAGCTGGAGCCCGTTGACTGGGTGGAGGCGGACTTTGCAGAAGAACAAGTCCCGCCAGCATCAGCTGAGATGCTGGTGGAGGAGTCAGCCGCAGACGAAGAGTCAGCAGCAGCAGCAGCAGCAGCAGTACCAGAAGATGCACCAGCAGCTGCTGCAGTCCCAGCAGAAGCATCAGCCGCTGCAGAGCCAGTAGTGGAGAGGCCAACTGGAGCTGACACTGAAATGGCTGAGGCTTCATCTGGTGTGCCCTCTACTTCGATGGAGCTGTCAGCAGAGCCTCTCTCCGAGGTCCATCCGCCTGCGCAACTGGTTGCTCTCATTGATGCCAGGATGGACCAGCGCTTTTCTTCCTACCGAGCAGAGATGGCGCAACAAATGGAGGCTTTCACCTCTGGGGTGAACTCCTTTTTGGCGCGGATCCAAGAGGGGGAAAGGGCGCGAGCAGTCGCTGATGAGGAGAGGGCTCGGCTTGCTGCGGAAGAGCGTCGCATTGCTGCTGAGGAGCGTTTGAAGAGGGAACAAGATATGGCGGCTCTTACAGAGATCTTGAGGAATTTAGCAAATCGCAATCAATCACCTGGATCCTCATCTCAGCCATAGGTCTTGTACTCTTCATTTTTTTGTAAGTAATTTTGTACCAGTCTAGACTAGTCAGTTGTCTTTCCTGTACTTGTAATTTCACATCATTAATGGATTGATTACTGACGGGTTGACGACAATTTCTCATTGTCCAACTAATGTCTACTGATTTTTACTTACCAGCTGAACTTACACATTTTGTGTAATCAGCACCAGCACTCAATTTGGTACTTGTTAATTCTAACCTGGCTCAGACTTTACTTCATAATTTAATCGAGCAATATCTCTCCCAGTTTGAGGGGGAAGATTTTTAGGTTAGAGCTGATGTGAGGAAGTAGTTTCATGGGTTTAGATCTGATAGGTTTATTTGTAAAAACCCAGAAATGCTTTGTAACTTTCCTCATCAGCTGAGTGCTCGCTGGTTAGGCTTTGATCGCACCAAAAAGGGGGAAATTGTTGGGAAATTTGGCTAAGTTTCCTTTCCCCAGTAGCTACTTGTTTAAGTGTTTTGGTGGATCAAATCCTAAGTCCAACCAGCGTCAGTTTGTCTCTAGAATAGCTCTAGTCTCAAATGTAAAGTCCTGTTTAGGTATTTTGAGTTGTAAGTCGCAGCTGATCAAGACTCATGCTGGCTACTGTTCACCAGCATGAGATGTGCTTACCAGTTGAGGGATGCCTCACCAGCAAGCGACTGACCAAGACTCATGCTGATACTGTTCATCAGCATAGAGTTGAGCTATCGACTGGCTACTGTTCACCAGTGGGAAGATTTCATCAGCAGGAGGCTGACAGATCTACCAGCAGAATATGTGTTCTGGTTGACACTATTCACCAGCGGTGAAGCCACCAGTCACGGGAGAATTCAAGAGATAACATCAGACGAATTGGTAGACCTTGATTGTGCTAAGGCAAGTCACCAGCAGAGACTGCCAGCACAAGATCACCA
>JAPKLW010008537.1:0-13242 GCA_026898455.1 Plectranthus barbatus | reverse complement strand
TCATGGAGGTATTTATGGATGATTTCTCGGTTTTTGGTAGCTCATTTGATGTCTGTCTGCAAAATTTGGCTACTGTACTTGAGATATGCACCGAGACAAACCTGTGCCTCAATTGGGAGAAATGCCATTTCATGGTTCGGGAAGGAATCGTGTTGGGACATCGAGTGTCAGCCGAAGGATTGGAAGTGGATCGAGCCAAGGTGATAGCCATTGAGAAGATGCCACCACCAACAAATGTCAAAGTCGTCCGAAGTTTCCTAGGTCATGCCGGATTCTACAGGAGGTTCATCAAAGACTTCTCGAATGTATCCCGGCCCTTGTGCAACCTGTTGGAGAAAGATGTGTCCTTCGTTTTTGATGAAGAATGTCTGAAAGCATTTGAGAAGTTGAAAGAAGCACTGGTAACTGCACCAGTCCTCACCGCACCAGATTGGGAAGAGCCTTTCACACTGATGTGCGACGCCAGCGACTACGCTGTTGGAGCAGTTCTAGGCCAACTGAAAGGAAGACTCTTCCATGTGATTCAATACGCCATCAAGAGCATGAATCCGGCCCAATGCAACTACACCACAACGGAAAAAAGAGATGCTCGCGGTCGTGTATGCCTTTGACAAATTCAGGCCTTATCTGATAGGCTCAAAAACAATTGTCTACACCGACCATGCAGCAATCAGATACCTGTTTGCAAAACAAGATGCCAAGCCCAGACTGATCCGATGGATACTGCTGTTGCAAGAGTTCGACTTGGAGATCAAGGACAGAAAAGGAAGTGAGAACGTCATCGCCGACCACTTGTCAAGGCTTGACCCACCGGCCAAAGGAGATGATCAGCACTTGACAATCCGAGAGACATTCCCTGATGAACAAGTCTATGCCTTGAGGGACATGAAAGAGATGTATGAATCCAAAACCCCGTGGTACGCAGACTTCGCCAATTATCTGGTCGGCGGCATACTTCCTCCGGACACCTCTCCATATGCAAAGAAGAAGTTTCTGCACGACGCCAGATTCTACTATTGGGAGGATCCATACCTTTGGCGCAGATGTGCTGATGGCGTCATTCGCCACTGTGTGCCCCAGTCCGAGTGGCACAAAATCTTCGAAGCCTGCCACTCATCTCCTACCGGTGGCCACCATTCAGCCAACCGGACTGCCTTCAAAATTCTTGCAAGCGGGTTCTATTGGCCTTCCATCTACGAAGTCTGTCGCGGATGGATAACGGGCTGTGATCGCTGCCAGAGGACCGGCAACATCTCGCGGAGGAATGAGATGCCACAGACTCCGGTGATTGAAGTTAAAATATTTGATGTCTGGGGGATCGACTTCATGGGACCCTTCCCGCCATCGCAAGGATTCACATACATTCTATTGGCGGTGGACTACGTGTCACGTTGGGTCGAAGCCATTTCGACAGCCACCAACGATCACAAAGTCGTCATCAAGTTCCTGCAAAAGCTCATCACAAGATTCGGAACACCAAGAGCCCTGGTAAGTGATGGGGGATCACATTTTTGTAACAAATGGCTTTCTTCTCTTCTTGCTAGGTACGGAGTAAAGCACCGCGTTACTACCCCATATCACCCTCAAGGGAACGGGCTGACAGAACTATCCAACAGAGAAATCAAGCAGATTCTGGAGAAGACGGTAAAGCAAAGAAAGGATTGGGCGGCAGTCCTCGACGATGCACTTTGGGCATACCACACCGCCTACAAAACACCGATTGGGACATCTCCATAGCAGCTGATTTTTGGGAAATCATGCCACCTTTCCGTTGAGATGGAACACAAAGCTTGGAGGGCAGTGAAAGAATTAAATTTGGATTGGAGGACAGCTGCAGAAGAACGTGCTATGACACTGAACGAATTAGAAGACTTTCGGGATGAAGCCTATGAGAACAACGTCATTTATAAGAATCGAGCGAAGAGATTCCACGACAAAAAGATCCGCTCGCATGTCTTCCAATCAGGTGACAAGGTTCTCCTATTCAAATCCCGTCTTCGATTCATGCCCGAAAAACTGCAGTCAAAGTAGGCCGGACCATACACCGTGATCTGCCAATTCATGAACGGTGTAGTTGAATTAGCTGGCCAAGATGGAAAGAATTTCAAAGTGAACGGGCAAAACCTGAAACCATACTTCACCCCTCTTCAGATCGGAGCAGTAGAGAAGTATTACTTGAACCGCCCTTAAAAGCTCAGGTATTGTCGAGCTAGGGACAATAAACCAAGCACTGGTTGGGAGGTAACCCAACAGTTTCCTGCTTTATTTATTTCAGTATTTTTCAATTCAGCAAGTCGAGTCAGTTGAGTTTCGTTTTACTTTTTCGAATTGTTTCGGGTCCAGTCATCTGTCAACCACATCGATCGAGGTTCCCTGGCATCGATCGACGAGGAAATTTGGCCTCGTTGATCGACGAAGGTGCTCGTCGATCGACGAGAATGTTTTGCCTTCGTCGATCAACGAAGATGCCTCGTCGATCGATGCGAACATTGCTGAGTCGGATAGAGACGGGTTTAAGAACCACTTTCCCTCATTTTTTCCTCACAAACACACGACGCACGCCGCTCTCACTCTCCCAAACACCCACTTCGAATTTTTTCTCTCCAAATTCGTCAAAACCAACCAAGGTATGTATCCTAACACTCTCCTCTTCGATTATTTCACATGTTTTGAAGGATTTGAGCATGATTTTTGATAAAAATTGAATTTGGAGCCCTTGTTTTCATTTTTGCAATTTTGTCGATTTCGTTGCTATTCTTTGTGATTATTCGATATGGTTAGTTGTTTTTGTCGATATACTTACTTGTGATTGGTTTGCTGCTTGAATTTCATTGATTTCTACGTACGATAGTTTGGGGGATGATTCTAGTTGGGGGTGTTATTCTAGTTTTGTTATTTCTGGGCCAAATTTTGTCAAACATGGAGGTAATATGCTAGGATAGACTTTGAATTGCATGAATGTCGAATCAATTTTGCATGGGTAAATTTGTTTCTGTGGATGTTCGCACGATTGGATGCACTTACATTGGAAATTTTGTGAAGAATTGTGATGAACTTTGACAAATTTTTCCATTACCCTTGCAGTTTGACCATGGATTTTCGACCCACCTTCGCCAAGCAAGCTCATGAGAGGCGATACAGAAAATTCGCAGGAGATGAGTTCACTATCCGGCAGACACTTTACCCATGCCCGGAGACAATGCAAATGCTGGGAATCCGAGCAGATGTAGAGGCTCTCTTGCAGAGAATTGATTGGAATGCTTGGATGACAGCCCGCTGGCCGACATACCCGTCGCTCGTCCTGGAGTTTTTTGCTTCACTCCGCGTCTTCGAGGTTCAGCCAGAATCAGAGCCGACCACAATTGGTTTCCAGCTTCTGAACCAGTACTACGAAATTCCAAGGGACGAGCTTGAAGAAATCTGGGGAGTCCACGTTGGGGGGGTCGGTTTTCTTCCCCCACACTTCGACATTGCCCGTTTCTGGTCCCAGATTGCATCTGATGCCAAAGAAGACCTGCGGGAGTTTGACTCGGAGACCTTGAAAGCATCCTCCATCGACAACCCAGTTTTCAGATATCTTCAGAGATGCATGGGGGTGTCGATCACCGGCAGACATGAGAGGGGAAAGTGCGAGTAGGGGAACTTTTTGCCCTCAATTGCATGTTGACAGAGGAGCAGTTTAGCTTCGCGGCGTTAGTCATGGACCAATGGTGGCATCAGATCAAGGCCACCAAAGGCAACATTTGGAGCGGGGGATTGATCACCCCGATTGCTGAGCATGTGGGGATCGATTTGATACAAATCGAGTCGCTTGAGGACGACAGCCGAGGACTTGGCACTGGGACTTTGGTGAAGATGTTGATGCTTTCACCACGGGCGTCAGGTTGGTCTTTGCGGATGTCCAATGGGGACAGATTTCCACTTCCACAGCGGGACCTCACTCACGTCACCGATTATCACTTCCGTGATAATTGGTTGATGAGCACACCCGCCCACTTGAGACTGATGGTCGGAACACAAGGAGGCCCAGGTACCTCCAGACTTCGACACCGACCACTGACCCGGTCAGACCAGCGACCGCCGCAGACGCCCCCAGAAATGCCCGAGGAGGAGGAACCTCAGGATGACGAAGGAGGAGTGCACAGCCCTGACCGGACCGGCAGACGGCCGCTACACCACTTCTCGGGAGAATCTTCATCTTTTGGGGTGGATCTGGCGACGATCTACCAGTTTATGCAGCAGCAGGCTGATTTGCATACAGCAGAGCATGCACGGCAGGCAGATTTTCGACAGAGTGTGAACACGAGGTTGAATAACCTCGACGTTCAGATGCAGCGACTCCTCCTAAACACGCAGCCTGAGTCCTTCTACCTACACCGGCAAAGAGAGCGACAAGACCGTCGACGGCGACTGCCCGTGTGGCCATCTCCCGATGTCGAGATGGAGGATCCTCCGGAGGAGGAATGAGGTATCGTTTCCTTTTTTCCTTATCTAACTTTCAAACTTTTCCACTCCTTCGAGTGAAACAAGTTTGGGGGGATGAGGATAGGAAAAGGGAAACGTTTGTTTGTTTTCATTTTCCTTTTTTTTACTTTTCGTTGTTTCGTTGTTTTTCTGTGTTTGTTTTCGATTTTTGTTTTTTCTGAACCATCACCATCCTTGTTCTTTTGCTTCAGTGTGAACAATTGCTCTCTGCAAGGCTTTTACTTAAAATTAGTAATTTTTGAACTCTTGATTTGTGGTACTTGTTCTAAGTGAATAGTCTGAGCATTGTTAGGAGCTTTTGAACATAGGACAGTCGGAACTTTTTGATTATGATGGTGTTATGACTACTTACTTGTCTTTACTTGAACTAGAATTGTTGATTGATAATCGAGATATTTGCGGATTAAGAATGATAATCTATGTGATAAAGTAGCCAATGATAGGAGCTGTTTTGTTTGATATGTTGATCTTTGAAGCTTAAATCTTTGCATGATAACTGTTCGAAATTGGATAATTATTGAGGAGCAACGAAAATTTCTACCTTGTGAGGAATTTGTGCCAATTTTTCGTTTGATGAGTGACAAAGTCGTTAGATTTATTTCCTAGAATTTGACAAATTTATCTCTTGAGGTTGCATTAAGTGTGGTAATAGGGTGAAAATGATTTTAGGCATGTTCTTTCGTAGCCCATTTCCCATACACTAACCTTAAATATTCACTTGTAGCCCCTTTGAGCCTTGAATGAATTTTTTTTTCTTTGATTAGAAGGGTTGATGAATAAGATGATTGTGATTTATTGAATGGTGTGAATTGTGGGAATGTGATGTGAGGCCATGTGTGAAAAAAAAAAATCAAGAAGAGAGAAAAAGAAAAATTTTTAGGGGTTTCCATGGGAAAAGTTAGAAAAGAGAAAAATGAACATTGGTGAGAAAGAAAGAAAATGAGGGAAACTCGTTTATGTTGTTCATAAATAACTAAGAACAAGTTCTTAGGAACCCCGAGAGAATGATGAAAAGAAAAAAAAGAGAGAAAGATCAAGAATGTGCATAAATAGAAAAAATGATGTGGTTATGATATGCTTGGGTCTTTGGGTTTGATTGAAATATTTTGAGTCACTTAGCCAAAAATATCCTACCTTTTAGGTGAGCCACATTACAACCAAATGAAGACCTTTCTGATTCCCTGAAAAACCACACTAACAAGCAGTGGAGAGATGAGAAATTTGTCAAACCTATGGTGAAATAAGCTAAAACTTTGATTGTGTGAATTTCAAAATCCTTTTGCTTGATTGAGCGATGAGTGCAAACACTGCCCGGTGAGGTTTCTCCTCAATAGTTTACCAATAAGAATTTGTTTGGATTGCATGATTTTTGTGAATAAGTGAAACTTAGATTACAAAAGAGGCTTGTGAGGCATTGCACACTTGTATCTGCATTTGATTGGAATTCTTTTCTGTGAATTGATCGAGGACGATCAATGGTTTAAGTTTGGGGGAGTTGATAAGTTAGGATTTTCACCAACTTATCTTATTGTTCTTTGACTGATTGTGTAGTGTTTAGATCGTTTTTGTATCATTTTCGTGCATGAATTGGATTTTGTACTTGGAATGTCGTGTTTGATGAATCATGCAGGTTTTTAGTTGAAAAACAGAGAAGGATTAGAGTTTTAGTTTCAGCACCCCGTCGATCGATGAAGATGCTCGTCGATCGACGAGGCAAAGGAAACCAAGCGCTCGACGAAGGGACATGGGAGATCGACGGAAGTCAAGGCCTCGTCGATCGCTGCTCAAGCTCGTTAATCGACGAGGATTTCCCAGGCTCAGCGATCGACGCCGAACAGCCACGGTCGACGCGCATGCGGGAATCCTAGTCTGGATCTGATTTGGAGATTAACGCATATCTAACCCTAGATACTGCCAGATACATCATTCACCTCTATAAATATTCATGTAAATTCGTTTTTTGAAAGAAGAGACCAGAATTAGAGAGAGAAAAAGTTAGAGCAATTACAAGAATTTATTATTGAAGAGTTTTTAGAGTTTTATGTTTGAAGACAAGTTTTTACGAGAAGATTTCTGGATTCCAGTTTTTATGCAATTCAGGTTGTATTTTTCTTTGATGAATATTACCATGAATATGTGTAACTAAATCCCTTCTCAGATTCTAGGGTTTCAACTATCAATGTATGCTTGTTATGATTAATTGAATTATTTTCCCTTTCCCTTCGTAGTTTGTGAAATCTGTGCTTATTCATAATTCTGATTTGCTGATCACATCTTAGGATTATCTAGTTGATTACTTGAGACGTAACTGTGATAGTTTTCAATCGAAAGAGATTTTCACAATATAATTTGATTTCTTGTCGTAACTGAAGGAGATTAATTGTAGGAATAAATTTGTAGATCTTTGGAGTTAGTTAATTTATCTTGAGACCGAGCGGAGATAGGTAATTAATTAATCTACTTTACGAATTGTCCAACAAAGAAGTTCGTAATACTTTTCTGATGTTTCACTACGAAGAGGAATTAAAATTGGGAATTAATCAATTTATTCATACATGTCATACTTGATAGGTAGATATCCCTGGAATCTGTGCTTCTCTTATTTGACTTCAAAAGCTTTTCAATTTCCTGTTTAAATTTCATTAGCAACTATTGCGATTTTCAAAACAACAGCAAAACCTTTTATTTGATTTTCCTAATCAGTATTTTCAAGAACGCCTGGCTTAGTACTTAAAGGTTATTCGTTACTTCTTTCCCTGTGGGATCGATAATTTCATTTGCCGCTATATTATTAGCTTTGCTAAGTCGTGGGTTAAAAATATACGCGATCAATTGTATAAATGATTGTTTGATAGTTCTTCAAAGTGGATTACCCTGGAATCCTAGTTTTTCAATAGATTTTCTAAACTTAATAAATTTTCTTTACTTGTCATTATTAAATATTGCTTTTCAATATTGCCTAGAAATTAATAACCAATATCAATTACCGATTTTTCTAGATAGTAGTAAGGTATCTATGTTTTAGTGCTTAGTTATACTTCGATCCTGCAATCTTCGAGATCGATAAATTATTACTTGCCCTCTGCAGTGGTCTGTACACTTGCAGAATAGCGTGTTGCAAAATACGCTATCAAGGAACCAAATTGATGTTTCAGATTGAGAGAGAGAGTAGCCAATGGAGAATGTGTCAGCCAAGTGTGCAACTATTGGAAATGACTGCGAAGAATACATTTTCAGACATAAATTGACATAGTGGCCTACATGACGACAAATTTGGCAGGGAGGTGGTCAAAGTTTTTAATTGCGGCCATGACTGCAAGAGTTGGAGTAACGTGAACCACTATCATGACCACAAGAAGAATTAGAATTTCTAGAGGAAGGTGGACACTTCCCCAAAGGTTTATATCGATTGTAGAAGGAAATAGAGGAAGATCATGTCGTGTTAATGGACTCGTGAAATAATACAAAGCTCTTAGCTTTAGATAGGAGATTGCGAATGTTATGAAGAGCAGTGAGCATCATTTGAGCAACACTTTCTAGAAAAAGACAAACCAAAACCTCGAAGGAACAAGGGAACCTTATACGTATCATCGATGGAGTGTCCCGTAGCTGTCAATTGCTCACATAAGGACTTGAATTTTTAGCCATATTCTGTCGCAGATTGAGTCCCTTTCTTCATAGTTTGGAGGTCGTCTTTAAGGATAGCTTGCGAGATTTGGAGTTGTGACTATACGCGACCTCAAGAGCGAGCCATACCACACGCAAGGTGGTGCAGTAGAGTACTTCAGCCATGAGCTCCTATGTTGAGATGAGAGAAGTAGGCTAAGGAGTCACCGATCTTTGGTGCGCTAGAGTTCATATGATCCATTGACTACGGGGGTGCCACCGGTGGACGGAAGTGTATTAGAGGGAAGAGATTTGGTGTTGTCTATGTAACCAAATAGGTTTTGGCTGCAGAGAAGAGTGGTGATATGCTTTTTTCATAAATTATTAATAAGGCAATGCGACATATAATGCGCTTCCAGAATACACAAAGTAACAATCAACCATTCGGAGACAAAATTATTGTATTTGGTGGTGATTTTAGACAAATTTTGCCTGTTATACCAAGAGGTAGTATAGGAGATGTTAGTGTAACAATTAATTCATCTTACTTATGGCATCATGTGAAAGTCTTGAAGTTGACGATAAACATGCGATTCAATATGCTTGGGGAGCATATGCAAGCATTCACACCAAAAGACTTTGCTCATTGGGTTGCGACAATTGGGGATGGGGCTTTAAGAGCACCAAATGACGGCGAAAGAGTTATTGATATCCCTGAAGATATTAATATTAAATTCACTGGAGATCCAATTAGAGCTATTGTTAATAACACGTATCCTACAACAGTTATAGGATCAATAGATGTTTCATATTTGTGGCACCGGGGTATTTTGGCACCAAAAAATGATGTGATAGAGAGGGTCAATCAGTATATGACATCATTGATCAATAATGTGGGAAAGGTATACTTAAGTTCTGATTCTATGTGCACAACATAAATGTAGCAGATATTCTTAATGAAGTGCACACTCCAGAATTCTTAAATACATTGAAGTATCCTGGATTACCAAACCATGAGATGAGTTTAAAAGTTGGAACACCAATCATGTTGTTGAGGAACATTGATCATTCATCTAATTTGTGCAATGAGACTCGATTAGTTGTAACACAACTTGGTAATCATGTCATAGAGGCCAAGATACAGATGAAAAGGTTTTTATTCCAAGGATGACTATAATACCATGTGATCCTCAAATTCCATTCAAGTTTCAGAGTAGACAATTCTCAATTCAGGTTTCATAAGTCATGACCATAAACAAGAGTCAATGACAATCATTATCGTATGTGAGGATTTTACTCAGCAAATCAGTATTTGCACATGGACAGTTGTATGTTGTTGTGTCTAGGGTCACAAATTGTGCTGGATTGAAAATCTTTATATGTGACAAAGACGACCGAAGTTTGTCAAAAACTTCAAATGTTATGAACAAAGAAATTTTCCAAAATTTATAATTTTACATGTTGTAATTCATATGTTTTTGTTCAAATCAATGAGTAATTATTGGAAATCTTCATACACTTATATTATGTAGTCTTCATTGTTTTATTTTATCAAGTATTAATTTTATTACTACTCATACGTAAATAAGTTATTCTATTATGTACTAAGTTACTTTTATTCAAAATCATCTTTTATTCATAAGCATTTTATCATATGTTAGAAGATTCATTATTTATGTGCCTATTATTATTTCAATTTTTTATAGTGTATAACTCTTATGTGTATAAATTATAATACTCATTTATTTCCATAATACTTATTATAATTTTTTTTATAACATAATGATAAAACAATACAAATAATATATATACGCCGCGCAACGCGCGGGCATGAAACTAGTAATAAAGTAAAGTAATATTCGAGTGAGAGTGTTATAAATATATGCATTTCTTAGAGATATTTCATTAAAAGATTTTACATTTGGAATCACTTGTTGATATATTTTTAAAACCACTTCAAGTTGATCTCAAATTCTATTCAAATTCACTTTTATTACCCAATCCTATCTATATTGCTATTGATAATTAACTTGATTATTGTATCATCCTTTGGATTGGTTAAGAACTTAAGATATATGAACCGGTCTTTTAACTTCTTTTTTTTTAAGGTAAAAACATGGACTTCTATTAAACAAACTTGAAATGTGTCGGAAAAAATGCGCTATAGCGTTACATTATAAGGAGCCAAGAGAATAAATGTTCGTTTTAGGATGCGAACAAGGTTTGTTAACTTATGTTTCAAAAGATTTTGGGTTCTAGGAATTAAAAAAATAACTTCTTCAAACTTTTGTAAGATAAGTAAAATGTCAAAAATAATTGTACTCAAAGAAGTTCTGGGAATGCCAATATGCTGGAGCTTGAGAATCAACCCCTAATTATCCATCTCGACACAAACAATATGAAAACCTTCATTCTAAGTAGCCACAAGTCCCTCAAGCCACACCAACACTTCTCCACTATCGATATTCTCACATCTTTACATGAATCTTAAGTTGATTTTCAATGGGCTCCTCTACCGTCACTGGTGATTCCTGTTAAACCCCCAACTCGTGATGGGTCCAAGAAAGCATCCGAGATAATCTTAACACAACCAGTGGGGGGCATCCAAGGGGATGGGGAACTCTTACCTACAATATATAGTGTTCTGGACATAATTATTGATGGACTTGTACTACAATCTAGAGGATAAAACAATGGCAAAACACTATTGGACTAATAACATTCTATTGGAAGCAAAAATATTGTGTGATTTCCAAAGTATCCATAGGAGGCAATGAGACATTCGACGAACTCTAATGGTTTGTCCTTGATCGTTTTGAAATCTAAACTTGATTCGCAAAATGATTGCATGTTGTGTTAATTCGGATCCTAATTATGCAAGTTATTATGAGAAACCTACTCCAACATCAATCTTTGAGGGCAGGGTATGCTCCAATGTTTCCACCTCTTCTCCACACTGGCAACAAATGGGGTTGACGAGGACTACTCTTTTTTGGAGATTTACTTTGGACGGAAGGATCCATGGAGGCATCTCCAGCTAAAATCCACATTTTATGGAGAAGATTAAGTCTTCAATTCCATCCTAAAAACTCTAGATTATTGGATGACGAAGAGGCTTTCGATAAAATTGTATCTTTAATGCTCTTCGCAACCTAATAATCTAACTCAAATGTGAAGCATCCATTCTTAGAGTGTTTCCAACTCAACAGTCGTCCGCAAGGTGGATTGAGATTAGAATTGCCACAATCACCTTTCCAACTTCACATGGAATAATGGATTGAAGGAGTTTATGATTCCAATCTTGTCCATTATCATTCATAATGTCTAGAACAACTTTGATATCCTGCAAAACAAAAGAATTTGGGAATGGGAGTATGTGGGAAAAAATTAACTCAATCCAATAATCATTCCAAACCGAGATGGATCAACCATCCATCACCGTCCATTCAACCCCTTCTTTTAAAATCAGCACACCAGATAAAATGTTTCTCCACGAAAAGTTGGGGTTATGTCAAGTGTTTGTTGAAAGGATTAATGCTGCAAATCGAATCGCAAATCCATTAACATGAACCGTTAATGGATGTCAAAATAATTTACCATTCGATACAAAAGCCCTATGTATGCTCCTGTTTTAATTTAATGCTACAAGATTTCGATTTACCTGGTGGTTTGAAGTTACTGAATCTGAAACTGCGTTGAATCCAAACTTGATTCTACTACGCATCGATGTAATCTATAGAACAAGAATTTAAATCCTTTTGGAAATTTAATTCTAAGAATAAATCAACAAATAAAAGGGACACGAAATTGATCATCTAGATCAAGCCTTCAGATTTGCATCCCTTTGCTTTCAACTCAGCTACTAGTGAGGATTCCACTGAATTGCACTGCACGAGACAAAGAAGTATTTTCTTTTCCTCCACCGTAGTTGGCGCAGCCCCTGATTTCTGTATCTAGGGTTTATGTTGTTGTGACTTATGAAATATGCGGAGAGAAATTAGACTATTTATAATTAGAGTTCCAAACCCTAAAGTGCTCCATTGACCATTATGATGGGCGAGACCTAAAACCTAATGCAAATAATAAAGTGAGCATATTAATTAATTCTTATTTTTACTCCCTACAGCCCTTTTAAAAAAATAAAATTTGTTATTCCAATTTTATCCTTATACTTTTAATTTAAAATTATAATTAAAAGATATGATATATTTAAACATATAATCTACTAAAATAAAGTCCCCTAAATAAAACCAATAAGATTTAGGATATCATCTTCTTCTCCAAATAAAAACTTATCTAAACATAAATAATTCTTTTAAGGGCTTTGTTTTTTCATCTACGTTCGCTGCAATCTTTCTACCAGCAATTTGGTGTCTACAAAATCTACCAGGTTGGTTTCTTTAGCTTTTTAATTTTTTTGGTTGTTCGTTACACCATAGTATATGACAGCCTTATATCGAACTTTGTAGTTTGCAATTAAAGTTCGAGATTTTGGAGAGGATTTAAAAAAAATATCATAATTCTTTCGGTTTGGAGGATTATACTCTTAATCTTGTTTTCTTTTTTCTTTAGTTATTGATTTAAGATACCATCATTCGGCTTCACGACTAATGATGATACAATTTGATTTTTTATAACTTCATAAATTCTATTATTTATGGATTATAGTAAGGTTTTCTTTATGAGTTTCCCCCAATTATGGCCATCAGCCATGATGGTATATGTAAGTTTTGATGGCTTTACAGTCACATTAGAACACACTGCACTCCACAAATTTTATTAGGTATAGCAGTTTTGTAGTAATACAGTCCTAAGTTTATATGGGAAAAAATAAAATAAAATCTTATGTGAATTATATGCATCCACTTATCAAATTTGGTACATGGCTCTCTTTGACTATACACCTCTTCACACATTTATCACTAGGAAAAGTAAATGAATTAAATTCCAGTTCCTCTTTATTCCATTTGCTGCAGTTGTATCTTTGTGATAGAGGAGCAATTCATTAGAGTTTGACCAGCTTCTCTTAAAAAAATGATAAATCTCTCAACCAAAGATTGACTCATACTCTAGTAGCAGCCTTGAATCAGCTAGCTTTCTCTCGCTACCACCATCTGTTTTGATTGTGGCAGCTTTTATATTTGGCTAAGA